>RJWJ010001198.1:0-144536 GCA_004363605.1 Indri indri
AGAGTCTCACTCTCTTGCCTGGGGCGAGTGCCGTGGCATCAGCCTAGCTCACAGCAACCTCAAACTCCTGGGCTCAAGCGATCCTACTGTCTCAGCCTCCTGAGTAGCTGGGACTACAGGCATGCGCCACCATGCCCGGCTAATTTTTTCTATATATATTTTTAGCTGTCCAATTAATTTCTTTCTATTTTTGGTAGAGACGGGGGTCTCTTTCTTGCTCAGGCTGGTCTCGAACTCCTGAGCTCAGAACGATCCGCCCGCCTCGGCCTCCCAGAGTGCTAGGATTACAGGCGTGAGCCACCGCGCCCGGCCAAGGGACCATTTTCTTAAAAGGTACTTGTTGGTAGGAAGGAAAGCCTGAATTAGTGTAGGGTCTGAATAATCAAATCTCTTCTTTCCTTTTTTTTAAAAAATCAACTTTATTTGTTCAAAAGCAGTTCAGAAATACATTTAAGGGTTGCCACTTAGAAGCTAAGTTTTAACAAATAAAGAAAGTCAAATTCCAGTCCCAATAGCTTACCTACTTAGGTAGTTTGACTATCAATAAATTTATTTTTTTTCCTTTTGTAATTGAGATTTTTATTGGTTGTGTTGAGGATCAGTACAGACATTTCGATTTGCACGCAATTCTTAACATACATATCAAAAATATAAAAAGCCATTTATTCTAACTCTTTTTTAAACAGTTATTGTAGTGACTTTTCAGCTTAAAATTTGGAGGCAAATTTTCCTTAAGAGGATGCCAAGTGCCAGTATCTTCAAATGTTGATAAGCCATTACATAAGTCTCACCAATTCACAATTTATTGTCATATCTACCCCATACTCAGATTTACAATCTTTCACAGCACACTAACAAAGTTATTAGGAAAACAGGTCTACTAGGACCAAAGATGTTATAGAGGATACGCAATTCTGACTGAGACAGCCATGATCAAGGCGTGTTTTTCTTTAGGAAACAAGTCTACTAAAAAACAACATGGGAATAGAAGTAATTTAAAATGTTTAAGACATTAAATGCAGGCCGGGACTCCACATTGCCATTTAGTATGCTCTGTATTATAGGATAAAAAACGAACCCCATCTACGGAATGTTAAGCTGACAACCAAGATAGTCAAAGCCTCCCGTAATTCGATATCCCGCACTTTTTCTAATTGTACCAGAAAATAAACAACCAGTGAATGATTTTACCTCTTTAAAAAAAAAAAACATTTACACTTAAAAAAAGGGATGAGCTGGGATTCCCTCCTTTTTAAAAATGTTTCTGGAGCTACTACAAAATTTGCATTTACAAAATGGTTGATAAAAATATTCCTCTGGGTCGTACAAGAAGGGAGACAGGGAGCACGGATAAGACTCGGCGGATGGTGTTAGTCAGACCGGGCCTCTCTCTCCTGCTTCAGCAGAGGCTGGGCTCGCCTCATTGTAGTTTCTCCATTTTCTGCAGGTGCTTCCTTTGGTTTCTTGGTTAGCCACTGCGGCCTGTTTCCCCTTTGCTCCCCTTTTCCCTCTTGGTTGCACATTTTTGTCTGACGATTTATCCTTTGCTGCTGCCTTTTTGGGCTTCGTTTCCACTTTTGCAGGAGCAGGTTTAGCTGACAACCGCGCAGATCTCTTGGGCTCTTCCTTCACCGCGCCCTCGGCCACCGAGCTGACCCTACTCTTGTGCATCTTGGCGGCAGGGAGGGCGCATGCCGGGCGCCTGCGGGCCTCGGGGCGCTGAGAGCCTTTGCGAAGCTGGGCTGCCTGGCCGCTGCCGTTGCTTCTGCCGCCTGAGCTGCTGAGACCCCACTATCAATAAATGTATCAGGGTCCCAAAACGTTTAATTCTCCTAAGTGGTTAAATGGTCTTCCATTTTATCGGTGCCATTGTTGATTAAAAACATTTTCTTATCTTTGTCAGTATCACTGTTAAACTCCATTCCTCCTTCCGTATGCATCCTTACATAGTAACATCAAATTAGTAGGATCTGAGTTAATAACTGTTTTGGATAAATCTATCAAATTCAAGGAACCCAGTAAAAAACCATCTGAGAAGTAGCCCTGGAGTGAAAATGAATCCTGTAGTCAACCTTGGTCCTTTGGAGGCTGCCTGGCATCCTGTCCCCTCTGTGACTGCCCCTCTTGAGGGACCTTCCATCATGTGGGGCCTTGGGAGGTGGGAACACAGCCAGGGAAGAAGGCTCTGGTTCTTGGGCTCGGCTTTCCCTGAAGACTCTGACTCCTGCAAACCCTGGAGCAGGTGGTGGTCATGTTCTAGCTCAGGCCAAGGAGGAGCAGGCATCAGCGAGTTCCCGTGACATGGCCCTTTTCAGAACCTTCGCGGTTCTGGGATCCCCTGCCTAACATCAAGATATCTTTCCAGTTACTCTCCTTTTCATACAAGAGAGCCAGAATCAGTTTTTATTTGTGAGTAGATAGTCTGACTAATACGGTGCCCTTTTCCAAACAGTTTCTTATCCACAAACTTTTTTTCACACCAATCTGTAGTGTTACTGAGGCAGTGTTTAACAGGAAGGAAATTAGAATGATTTCAGAAAGAAGAGCTCTCAATTCCATCTCCATCCAGAATTCCTCAGTTGAAGATTTAAGATGTATTTGGAAAAAGGCTGTGTTCGTTCTGTTAAAATGTAGCCACGTTTTCATAACTGATATATTGTACCTTTTTCACATTCTTCATCTGTGTGCGGCTGTAAAAATTATAAATAAAAGTTTCTGTCCCCAAAGGAGAATTCTTCTGTGGAAAATTGTTTTTTTTTTTTTTTTAAGTCATAATCGTGTTTCTGCGAATGTTTATCTCACTTTACTAAAACATCATACAACTCAACCTCATGGGCATTCCTTATTCTGACACTTACAGCTCTGAGTAAGAACGCCATCCATCTTGGGAGAAAAAGCAGAAAGAGAATGTTTGTTTCATAAATCTGCTTAATGTTCCATTCAAAGTGTGGCTGTGCTGGAGAAGGGGGACAAAGGATTCTTCTTGAAAATTTTGGTAGGCGAGTTATTCAACACAGGCATTCTATTTTAAATAAACTTTATCATCTAAAAACATTAGGAATTTCGTCCTTTGTATACCAATTCTCTTGAGCTCGGAAGCAAACCCAAAGGAAGCGGGCTCCAACACCAATGACTACATGTTGGCTATAATATTTACTCTGAAGAAGAGACTATCTAATTGTGAATGCAATTGTGAATTTTTTGTGTGTTGAATTATCTTGCTTATCTTTGTGTTTGATGCAGCTTTATCTTGCTCATCACCTAGTTTAATCAACCCTCTCGTGTTATCTGCTTCTCTCCAACACCACTGCCGCCGTCCTGGCACGGGCTGCCTCGTCCCCTGCTTGTGTTAACACAACCACCTTTTCCCTGCTTTGCTGGCCCCCTTCTCTCTCCCGACCCCCCATTCACCAGTCCATTTTCAACAGCTAGATAGATCTGTTAAAAACACAAATCTGGTCACTTTGTCTTCTGCCAAAGATCATTCAATGTCTTCCCACTGTTCTTAGGATGAAAACCAAAATCATTAACAGGCCGAGAAGTCCAGCACTGTTACTTTGTTTTTTAACATTTAAATAGACCTGAAAGGTGATATAGATAAACATACACTCATATAAATCATATAGTTGATGATTTCAAATTTAGCAGAGCTAAATTGTTAAACTTATAACTTGCAGTAGTTTCATCTTTCACTATCGGTAAATAATCTGTCAAATTTCATACTTTTGATGGGATAAAACTGAAATGGCAAAGCAGCAGAAACATCTGGTTTGATGGAAAGAAGATGTCGAAGCTAAGCAAAAATATGTAAGTTGGCGAGAATTTGAGCCAAGAAAGGATGGAGAAAGCAGCCAAGCCCATCCATCAGGCAGGGCCTGGTAAGAGCCCACATCCAGATAGGAATATGCCATCCTAAACATTGAAAAATGTGTGGGCAAAATCTAACTTTGACCAATAGTCACTTTTTTTTAAGAGAAAGATGTGTGTGTGTGTGTGTGTGTGTGTGTGTGTGTGTGTATGTGTGTGTGTGAAATAAAAACAAAATGACATGATTTTGGAATAGAAGTGTTTAGGCTGTAATAGCTTCCTCAGTGGGCAATTGGCCATGCATCATAGAGAATGCGGTGCCAGAGGGAGATCTTTAATACCAGATCTTTAATATAAACAATGCTATTAGCCTTGACTTCAGGTGGATTGGCCATAGGGTTGACTTCTCCCAGAGCCCCTGCTCGACTACAGGAAAGGACTTATTCAAAACTATTTTTTATTACTGTAGCAGGAAGGTATGTATCAAATGTGCAGAGATCCACTGCTTGCCCTAGGTTGAGGATTGGATCTGTTAAATCAGCACTTGAAAGGCCTTTGACCTGTGCTGAGGATGCTGGAGAAAAGGTTTGGAGACTATTACATATTAGGCACTTCCCAAATGCCACACTATGCTCTGTGTTGTCTCATTAAATTTTCAAAGTGTAGCCACAGTTGTTCCCATTTTACAGATGAAGAGGTGGAGTCCTAAGAAACACCTGCCTCCTCCATGCTCAGCATCCTTCCCCCTTTTTCTGGTGCTAGCACCTTGGTTTTCTTTGAGGAACATGCCTTCTGCTGTGTTGGTGGACAGATGCTGGGAGGCTACAGCTCATGGTATACTTCTCTTCCCTGGCCAGTCCCATGCTCTTCCCAAAGAATCCAAATCTTGGTGGAGTAACATGTAGACAGAAATGGTTGTAACTGATTCCTATCTCCCCAAAAGTATCTGCTGCTATGATCCCCCTTCTTTCGTTTCTGAGGCCCGGTTCTTCGCTTATCTTCTAATACTTCCCTTCTGGCTTAGGTTGTACACAGTGGATTTCTGTTGCTTGCGATTAGATGACCCTGGATGAAATAAGAGGGTCAGTAGCTTTCCTGCCCACACACGTTCCCGGCGCTAGTTCCCTCACTCTTTCTGCTCCATCTCCCTGCTGCCTGTGGTTATGATTGCCGGGCACTGGGTGCTCAAAGCAGGTGGGGCCTGGCCTTCCTTCCTGCACAGGGGTGGAGGAGGCAGTCCCTGCTGCACTTCCTGCGCACACGCAGCCCCAGCCCACGGCTCCGGGTCTGTGTTTCTCAGTACAGCTGGCCTGCACGCCCACTGAACTCCCATCTCAGTGTGACTCGGAGGTGGCCAAATGGTCTGGTGGCCTCCATATATCCAGTCCCTAACTTGTTTTTGTGTCTGAAGCTCTACCATGAAAGCTGCTAGCCGTGGGACTATTTCTAAAAAGTTCTTGTTGAGTGGCATTAGCTAGGAGTTTGTTAACCCTCACATGACAGCATGTGTATTTCGTATCTATTGATTAACTTATGCTTTACATAATGCTTTTTAATAAAGTATTTATTCATCACAATAACACGGAAAAATAGTGGTACAACCCTGTGGGAGAAACAGAAAAGACTGAGTCCATGCACACTGGGCATGCCAACGGATTTGAAAGTCATCTTGCAAAAACTCTGTGTCCCCCCAAAAATGCCTCCTGGCCTATAGATGGGGAACGACTGCATTAATCTGTGTCATACTCATAGTCACACCAGAGGATTCATTTGACAGAGAGCAGGGGCCAGGGAAATAGCACCCGGACAGATGCCGTGTGCTGGAGTCCCCGCTGCTCCAGCAGACCCCTAGGGATGGCCCCCTGGGGACCTGCATGTGGTTCTGCAGGTAACTTTGTGAGGGCCTTTAACTTAGGGGGTGGCTTTGAAAACAAATTTTGTTGCCTTATGATTTGGGGGTTTTTTTGAGCCAACTCTTTTGAGAATGAGCAGTGGAAATGTAAGTCCTAATTTTAGCAACACCAAATTTCTTGCTTAACCTGTCCTGTGCTTGAAAAGTTGAGCCCATGGCTAGGGGTTGGCAACCATATGCTGTATGTTTTGTTTTCCAGCTGAGTCTAAGGTGCAGTTGGTCATGTGAGGGCTTTGTGTGGCTGTAGCTGAGGGTGGGCTGAGGCAGCGCGATCTGCAAGGAGAAAGTGAATGTTTGTTTCATCTTGTTTGGGGAGCGGGCTAGAGGGTACAGGCCCCAAATGGAAGAAAGGGAGATATGGAAAAAGAAATAACTGGGGAGTGTGACTCCAGCTCAGCCCCAGGGACTAATAATAAAAACTCCCATTTATTGGTCTATTAGTCAGCACCAGGCACTCTGTATCCTCTTGTTTAGAGCTCCCAACCACTCTGTCGTAGGTACGATTACTATCATCCTATTTTAGAGAAGAGAAAACTGAGGCTTGGATGGTAAGTAATTTTCCCAGAGTCACATAACCGATCTGTTACTCTTTGCAACCTGGCTTCATACCCACAGAGATTTGACGTCTCCCCAGAACTAACCCTCAGGGAAAGTGTTGCATGCTGCCGTATCTGTGGGCACACTACATGGCTCCAGGGAGTGAAACCTGAGAGGGACATTATTTGACCCTTCAATGTTGTCAGCTTTGGGAGTTGAGTGAATCAACCAACCTCAAGGAACGGGAATCATTATTGTCCTCAAGGAACTAACGTGCACCCCAGCTATGGAAATTTGAGGCTTGGTCTATAAAATGGGATGACAATGCCTCCTCTGTCAGAATTAGATTCAGCTAGAATGACAGAAAACACAGAGTAACAGTAGCTTAACAAGAAAAGTATATTTCTCTCTGACATAAACAAATTCTGGAGATTACAATCCAGAGTTTGTATGGCGGCTCCATGGTCAAGTGCCCAGGATGTCTGTATTTTTGTTCTGCCATTGTCACCACATTTCTTCTACCTCATGCTCCTAAATAGCTGCTCTAGCTCCAGCCACTACATCTGTGTCCATTCACCCAGAAGGCAGAAGGGGCAAAGAAAGGCACACTTCCCTTTAAGATCGCTCCCTTCCTGGACAGTGCACATGCCCATTTGGTTGACATCCCATTGGTCAGAATTCAGTCCCATGCCAAACCTAGCTGTCAAGGAAGCAGCAAAACGTCTTGATTCTGTCTTACTAAAAGTCAGGAGTTCCATTGCTAAGAAGGGGAACTGGGTACTGAGGTTGCTGGGAAGATAAAATGAGTTAAATGTATGTAAGTTATCCGGCGGGGGACTTTCCTGACACTTAGTGGGTACTAGATAAACACTAGTCATAAATCTTTCCTTCCTTCCTCTACAAGTTTCCTGGAAAAACTTTCTAATTTGGTCATATCTGCTTTTATATATGGACAAAAAGCTGATCAAGCACTTATCTTTTGGAGTTCTTATTATTTTCTAGTATTTTGTAACAGGAAAGTTTTTTTAAATGCACCATTAATTTTTTTTCAGTTCCTTGCTGTTGATGAAGATTTCTTAGTAAAGGAATGGTCTGTATTTTTAAAGTTGTTATCCTTGGCTCTTCACTGTCTCTTATTACAATTAAGGTTCATTACAGAAGGCAAATAAAAAATGACATCAGTATCATCATAAAGTGTGATAACCGAAAAACCAAAACACCATACTAATCTTTTCTTGGCTTTGGGATCAATATCGATGTTCACGGCACTTTCCAAAAGGCAAAATAAGGTCTGCCATGTGCAAGCCATTAAAGCTTGCGCAAGTCAGTTCCCTTCTCTAAGCCTCAGTTTGCTCATCTGGAAAATGGGGCTGTGAAGATTGAACAGAATGATTGACAGAAGAAAACTCTGAGCAGATGGCCTGGCACATTGTAAGCCCTCCACAAAGGGTTGCTCTTATATATTTGCTTATTTTTCTATCCAAAGGATATTAGGCTTAGTTGGAGATTTCTATCCAGGCTTCAAGCTCATGACTTTTTGCTTTTCTTATAAT
Organism: Indri indri; assembly: GCA_004363605.1. NCBI lineage: Eukaryota > Metazoa > Chordata > Mammalia > Primates > Indriidae > Indri > Indri indri. The sequence continues at coordinate 7,810 of RJWJ010001198.1, forward strand.
AAAAAATAAGCACTTAACAAGCTTTATTCATTATAGCCCAAACCGGGAAACAGCCCAGGCCATCAACAAAAGAATAAATAAACAAACTCTGGCCTATTCATACAAAAGAATACTGCTCAGCAATCAAAAAGAATGAGCAAATAATATATGAAACATGAATGAATCTCCAAACCACTATGCTGAGTGAAAGAAGCCAAACACAAAAGAGTACATACTACACAATTTCACATATTGAAAGTTCTGTAACAGGCAAGATTATACTACGGTAGGAAAAGAACCCAGGATAGTGGTTGCCTGTGGAGGGTAGGGGGATAGAATGGCTGAGAAGGGATTCGAAGGAAATTTCTGGAGTGATGGTAATATTCTGTACCTTGACAGAGTTTGAGATGCATTTGTCAGAACTCATCTAATGGTACAATTAAGATGTATGCATTTCATCGTATGTACATTTTACCTTGAAAGGAAAAAAAAAAGAGGCAAAAGACTTCAGATAGACATTTCTCTACAGAAGATATACAAATGACCAAAAAGGGATGTGAAAAGATGCTTGAGATCACTAATCATTAGGGAAATGCAAACCAAACCACAGTGAAATACCACCTCACATCCATTAGGGTGTCTACTATGAAAAAACAACAACAACAAATGTTGGGAAGATGTGGGGAAATTAGAACCCTTGTGCACTGTTGGTGGAAATGTAAAATGTGCAGACAATATAGAAAACAGTGCAGCAGTTCCTCAAAAAATTGAAGGTAGAATTACCATATGATCCAACAATTCCACTTCTGGATATAACCCAAAGAATTAAAAGCAGAGACTTGAACAGATATCTGCATGCCCACGTTCATAGCAGCATTATTTACAATAGCCAAAAGGTGGAAGCAATCAGGTGTCCAGTGACAGATGAACAGTATGCAAAATATGATATACATATATACGATGAAATATTATTCAGCCTTGAAAAGGAAAGAAATTCTGACACATGCTACAGCGTGGATAAACCTTGAGGACACTGTGCTAAGTGAAATAAGCTGGTCACAAAAGGACAAATACTGTATGACTCCACTTACACGAGGTATCCAGAGTAGGCAAATTCATAGGGACAGAAAGGAGAGTGGTGGTTGCCATGGGCTGGGAAGAGCGGGGATGGAGGAGCTGTTGTTTAGTGAGTACAGAGTTTCAGTTTTGCAAGATGGAAAGAGTTAGGGAGATGAATGGTGGGGATGTTTGCACAAGAATGTGGATGTACTTAATGCCACTGAACTGTACATTTAAAAACAGATAAGGTGGTAAGTTTGATGTTATATGTTTTCCCACAATTGAAAACTATTTTTAATTTTAAAAAGAAAAACTGTTGGACTCTATCTAACTATGTACATGCTGAAACATTTAGGGGTGAAATGTACTGTGTCTGTAACCTTGCAGTGCATCAAAAAATATGATGAATGGATGATGGCTAGATGGGTGAACTGATGGCTAGATGTGCGACAATGCAAGTACAATAAGCTGTAGAATTAGAATTTAGGTGGAGAGTATGTGGAGATCACTGTGCAATTCTTTTAACTTTTCAATGGGTTTGCAAATTAAATTTTGATAATACAATGTTGGAAAATGAATCAGCACTTAAGTAGGACTAAAACGGTGTGACCTGTATAATACTTTCATTCACTCACTCAGTGAACTTTTATTGCGTTCCTACTACATGGCACTGTGCTGAGCTCTGGCAATGCAAAGACATGTACTAATAAAACAGTATCTCTGTCCCTTCTATGGAAGCCAAAACAGATGCCTGGACACCGGGAATGGAGAAATAGTACTTTCCCTAAAAACCTATTCCATCCCTCGCGCCCCTCGCTGAGACCCCAGCATGGCCCCCAGCATGCTGTGCTGAGCCCCACTGCCTCCCGCCCCGCCCCCGTCTCCCCTGGCCAAGCCCCTCCTTCACAGCTCTGTTCTATTATAGTTCTACCGTCTCCAAATAACCCTCTGAGCCTGTTTCTGCACAAGGAACTCTGTCTTTCTCTTCCAGGTCTGCTCACAGGTCTTAACCAAATTCAGAAGGACCAGGCCTGAGCTTGCAGTAGAAGTCCGAGATCTCGGGCAGATGTGAGTATGAATATCTGGCTCTGATAGGCTGTGGGCAAACTGCAGAGGCCTCGGAAAAGCAGAAACCCAAAGTAACCCATTATATGTACTCTAAACAGCAGTATAAAAATGCAAAGTCTCGTTTTATATACAGGACACAAAATAATTCAATCTCTTAATTTTAAAAGCTTGTCAAGAATCTGGTAGTATTTCTGAGCTGCAGACCGAGTGGGTGAGAAGGAAGATTTGTGCTGCCGGCACAGGGAGAAGCCACTCCAGCCCATCGTGCTTTGGAAGGACTGCTCTGCAATTACGCAAATCTTGAATTACTCCAGGTCTTCAGGGATCCGCGACTCCTGTCACAGGCAGCTTCCCTGCAGGCCGAACCCAGAACACTGACGGTGCAGCCAGCCGAAGTCACGAAGTCACGGAGCAGCAAGAGGGGAGCAGAGACGCTGAGGCCGCAGCGGGCGGAGGGCGTGTGAAAAGGTGCCTGTGGGGAGAGAGCACGGGCCGTCCTGTCTGCAAGAGGAGGGGACCTGGCAGGGCGGCGCTTCTCTTCTGTCTCTCTCTGCACTAGCCGCCATGTCCGGCTCTTCAAGGAGGCTTTGGCCTGCTGCAGCGGGGGCGTGGGGGCATCCCTGTCACCTTTCACGCCCACGTTTGTTCCGTCTCCAGGTTCCATCCCCGTGGCCTCTTCAGTCTCCTGCTTTGCCGTTTCTCCCCCTTTCCACCGTCACTGCTCTGTCACCCCCAGTGACTCGGACAGTCAGTACCCCTACTTCTCCTCTGTCCCCCAACCATCCTCCACACACAGGCAGGGTTGCCGTCTCAAAATGCAAATCTGATCGCGTCGACCCCCATCAAAACCTCCGGGGGTGTCAGGAAGCCTCCTAGGCCCTGTGTGCCCTGCCCACCCCCCACCTCCTCCCCGCACCCCACTCCCCCGGCTGCGCTCAATCTACCACATCTGAGTTTCGGCTCAGATTTCTGCCACCTCCCAGAAACCCCATAACATGGGCACATGCTGGTCCCTCTGCCAGGAACATTCTTCCCTTCCCTCTTTACCCAGTTAACTTTGACTCATCCTCCAGATCCCGGATCCACATCACTGGCTCAGAGACACCCCCTCTTTTAAGTTCTTACCATCCCCAGGCCTTCCACTTGGGAGCATTTCCCACGCTGATCACTCTGCATCTTCTGGTGGAATTTGTCCTTCATATCTGTGTCCCCACCAGACTGTGGGTTCCACGGGGCAGGGACTGGGTTTGGCTCACCGCTGTCTCCAGGCTCTGCTACAATCGCCAGCCTGGGATGGAAACTCAATGTCCACTGAAGGAAGGAGCAGGAGAGGGAGGGAGAGGAGGAGGAGGAGGGTGTGGCGGCCACGAGGACACACCCAGCAGCCCTCCGAGCACAGAGGCCCAGGTGGTCAAGGGCCCGCCGCTGGGCTGTGAGGCCCAGCTCCACACTGCAGCTCCCAACCGATGACAAGCACAGCAGGGACACTGAAGCAGTCCTGTTCCTGGGGACCTGGGACTTCTTGTATGGCACCTTTGGCTCAAGGGCTCAGCCTTGCCGAACCTTCTTCAGACTACACAGCAGTCTGGAATGCTTCCACCAGTCTTCCTACCCTCTCTCCTTCACGAGGTCAGACTTTCATTACCAAGTGACCATTCTCCAAGCCTTGCCTAGCTCCCTTCCCATTTTCTCCAGCAGGGGCATTTCCCCTAAGAAAATCCTTCAAAGTTTAATCCCATCTTGGCATCTGCTTCTCAGAGGCTCCAACTCGCACAGAGGGAATGCATGAATGAATGAATGAGCCGGCACTGACTTGGCCCGAGCCCGACTGCCTGGTGGCACCTTCTAGCTGGCCGACTTATGTTGCTCTTGAGCTCGTGTGCTGCTGTTGGTACTGCCATTACTTCAGTTTCTTGCCTCTGCAGTTAGCTCCCTGAAGGGGAATGAGCTTCATGTAGTTTTTTCCTGTCATTCCCCAGGCAGGTAAGCAGCACCCACAGCACCTGGCACAGAGGAGGAAAAGTCCTAGGCACTCAACAAACAGCCACGAAAAGTCTGAGAAGCCAGGTTTTCTAAAAGGTGGGTTGTGACCCATTACTGGGTCAATTCAGTGAGTTTCAACGACCATTTAAAAAAATGAAAACAGAATCAAACAGAAAAGAACAGAGCAGAGTGCAACCATCGGAGTACTTCACACAAAGTAGGAGTCAGTTTTGCATCCTGAATGCTTTGTTTTAGTTTTTTACACATAGCTGTGTTTGTATCAGGTCATGGGTGAAAATGGGTCATGGTCAAAAGTGTTTAGAAAACTCTGATCTAATGGGATCATCTAGTTCAGCATTTCTCCAGGATGCATTCATCAACCAAAGCATGCCTTTCAAAAAGGATTTCCTTGTCAAATTGGCAGAATCGCCCTGAGCAAGTGACTGATTCTCATAGATGAAAATCTACGAGAATCTCAGTCTGCTCAGAGATACACAAGGAATTAAGGGTACTACAGGCTCTGTCTGCATCATCAGACCTATTAAACGAAGAGTTTTTCAAGCATATTTGATCAATAAGTGCCCCCCACCCCATATTTGTAGCCTCCTGGAAGAACCTGTGACTCTTCCCCAGACACCACTGTGGAGGGACATGGCCCTGCCTTAGTGGATTGGTCACTACATTGTGGGGTGAGGGAGGTGGCGGCACACCTCCTTGGTGTCCAGCCAAGTCTCTTGGTGGCTGGACACCTCCCATCCAATGATGATCTTTTATGTCCCTTCTTGATATGCTCAGAGACCCACCACCATGGCACGGGGACACCAAATGGCTTTTTCCCCATCACACCCTGATAGGTCTCCAGGATGCACTTGAACTCTCTCTCCTGGCCCTTCTGCGCCAATGGCACGCATCAGTGAGACAGCAGCCAGTCACTGGGGAAGCTCCTGGGCCACGAAGGGAGGGAAGTTAAGTGGTCTACACGGGGACCGTGTTTGAGACCTGAGCTTCATTCTTCACGGTTTGAAAAATGGAGTACAATAGGATGTTCTGTAATCAAATAAAGTAAGTCTTAATAACCCAACAGAACCGTGCTTCTCTCCTGTAATTGGCAAGCAAGCCAGTCTGCCTAGAGGACAGCCTGAGAGTCAGAGGGCTAGGTTCCAGACTGTGTCCTGGCTGTGTGACCTGGGAAGCTCCTGAACCTTGTGGGAGTCGGTCTTACTGATCATATTGACATAAAACAGCAGAGGTGAAAGGGACCTCAGAAGGCTTTTGGTTCATACTTTTGGTTAAACAGGTGAAGAAACTGAAGCCCAGAGAGGCCAAGTGACTGGTACTGGTCCACACAGCACTTAAATAGCACAGCACAGATAGGAACTCAGGTATCGGGCTCCTATTCCAGGCCACCCCTATTTGACCGGGCTGTCCCCCTCAGGTCCCCTCTATTGCAGCATTTTCTAGTACATAAAGTGATGACAGCAGAGGGGCAGCCAGCATATGCAGCTCCTCTTAGAGATCCTTACATGGCCTCTGCAACAGACAGAAAACAATTATGGAAACGTAACGGACGGCAGCATTTGCATATTCTGATATTTCTAAGTGCTTAAAAAACCTTATTAACTTTGTATAAATACCTGAGGCATTTCCCTGGTTTCCCCTTGGCAAACTTTTTCCTTAATTCCAAACAAATGGCATTTACATTATTGGGTGCTTGTCCAACCTATTAATTAATCAAGACCCTTACATGCAGTGGATGGAAATCTAACTGCACCAGTTCGAGAAAGAAGGGGAAATTTATGGCTCACACAAGTGCAAATCCATTCACAGTTGGATTCAGAGACTTAAACAAAGTTGTCAAGATTGTATTATAGTTCATTCTCTCCCTTTTGCTCTCGTGTGCTCTCTAAACTGCACATCTCTGTGTAGTTGTGGACTAATTTTCTCATTCTAAAGATATGCCTTCCCACATGGCAGGGAAGATGTTTGCCAACGGCCCCTGTTTCCAGCTCTACCACCAAAAATGAGAAGGCCTCCTTTTCTCTAAAGGAGAGAAATAAAAAATCCCAGGGAAGAATACTGATTGGCCCTGCTGAAGCCATCTGACCACCTGTAGACCACTGGGACCTGGGTTATTAGGAATGGAGGGGGCCCAGGTAATGTACCCACACCTATGGCCAGAACATGTATCTCCTAGGATCAATAGTGCCCTAGAATCTCATGATTAAGCTTGGGGAGAAGCACTCCCAAAAGCAAAATACAGAGTCAATTGTGAATGGTTAATTAATCAGGAAAGCTGAGATTGGAAGAGACAATTGGTCTGCTCAAATTCTAAGAATGGGACTGTTAACTAGGGAAAATATTTACTTGTCCACACCGTGTTCACAGGTATATATTTGTAAAAATAATGCAACACTGTGGATTGGGTTGATCTAACTCTCATTCCTAACCCCTTGTCCATAGCAACCTTTCAGTTAGAGGTGGCCAAACTGCATAATTCTGACCAATGAGACATAAGTTTATGTTTACTCTGTGGTTCTTAGGCAAGCATATCTTTCCTTGATATACATGTTATCTCTTCCCTCTTCCTTCTTCTTTCTTATGGAAGATGGCTGTGATACTTGGAGTTTCAGCAGCCATTTTGCAACCATGAGGGAAAGGCCAATAGCATCATGAACTACAAACCAGGGCCAGCAGCTATTGCCTTCGAATATTTGCTACATAAAAAAAGAAACCCCTCTATTTGTTTAAACCACTAAAGTCAGGTTATCTTCTACTTGCAGTCAAAATATTCCTAACTGATAAAATGGATAAATCAGATTTATTTGTAGCCAGACATAAAATCTTAAAAGTTACAGAAGCTGGTATAGGTCTCTGTCTCTCTCTGTTTTACTCTTAAGAGTATTCAGTTCTCCATCATTTCAAACTTTGGGGAAGATGAAGGAGACACAATTCTTTTACCCAGAGGAAGCTTACAATTAAATAGAGCTTAAAATTTAGGCCAATGTTGAACAAAGAATTCCTTCTCATGTTTAATTCCCCAATGTTTCAATTAAGCCCATTTGCTTTTTATTTCATCCTCAGCAGAGCTCAAGAATGGCTAGTTACCATCTTTTTCTTAATAGGGAAGATGTCTTAATTAAAATGCTTTTCCATCTCTGTTGGGTGGGTGTGTATGTGTGTGTTTCAGTTTGTTTTTCCTGTTAATCAGTACCAATTTCTTTGAGTTTCTTCGTAGATCTTATTTGTCAAACCTCTAAATCTTTACGTGAGATTTGATCAAACAAAATCTATAGGTAGAGTTTTTAAAAGCCCGTGTGGTCACTAAGGACCTCTAGTCCAGCTGGAAAACAAAATTGTAATGACTTTGTGGCCTGCTTTCAAATCCCCCAGCCACAAAGCCAGAGCACGCTGCCTCTCCTGGGTGATTGTCCTCACATCCATGACTCTTGCTTCAAATTCTGGAATCAAGATTATCCCCAGGCAGAGGAATTGGATGTGTCATAGGCTCAGGGATGTCTGGCTTGAAATGGGGTCACCTCCAATCAGTGTATCATTTTAACCTTGCTGTTCTAGTTCACCAGTGACTTCCCCTGGTTTTTACTTTCCTTTGTTAGAGGTATTTTCCCTTTCTGGTCTTATCCCACTTCTTCTTGTAACCACTCCCTAATTTCCCTGTGACATTGCCTTTCCTTCACTCTCAATCCTTGTGGTTCTCGTGGAATTAACTTGATCTTCGGCCACAAAGGTGGGCATGTGACTCAGGCTTGGCCAATTAGAGCATCGCATCACCTTGGCCACTGTGGTTGCATCAGAGATGGCCACATGACCAGGTCAGGCTAATCAGAGCCAATGACACTCAGTGATGGGATTTCTGTAAGCTTGATTGGGAAACGAAAGCCTTTTTGTCACAGGGGTTGCTGAGAGGAGAGCATGTGGGCCTGGCATTACTGGCAGTCACCTTGTCACCAAAAAGGAAAAAGCCAGGCCAGGTATGGTGGCTCATGCCTGTAATCCTAGCACTTTCAGAGGCCAAGGCTGTAGGATTGCTTGAGGCCAGGAGTTCAAGACCAGCCTGGGCAATAGTGAGACCCTGGCTCTGCAAAAATATATTAGCCAGGAGTAGTGATGCACACCTATAGTCCCAGCTACTTGGGAGGCTGAGTCAGGAGGATTGCTTGAGTCTTGGAGTTGGAGGTTGCAGTGAGCCATGGTCGTGCCACTGCACTCCAGCCTGGGCAACAGAGGGAGACCTGGTCTCAAAACAAAACAAACAAAAAGCAGGGGTGGAGGAAGCTTCCTCAGAATAGAACCCATAAGAAGCACTGATTGAAGAAGAGGTGATAGACAGGGAAAGCCATACCTTAAAGCCCTGGATCCAGCCTAGATCTGTGTGTTCTATTGAATTTCTCATTTCATGAACCATATATTCCATTTTCTCCATAAGCCAATCTTAGTGGAATTCTTTCCCTGAGTCCCAGGTATCTTCTGACTGGCTCACCAACTCTTGTTTGAATTAGGCATCTTAGATGTGCCAAGCATGTACCCTCTGCTCAACCCTTTAACGTCTGCCATCCTAAGGACTGACCTCCCGGATGTCCCTTGAAAGTCAGGTCCTTACCTGCTAGTCCCTCTAGAACTCAGCCCTTGAGTATGCCCTCCTATTCTACGGTAGCTGAGGCTCTGACTGATGGGGTGTACAAAGCTCTATTCTTGCCTCAAGGAAGGACATATGCTGCAGACAGTGTGTGCTCCAGAGGTCCCTGTGAGCTGAGGCTAGACTTCACTTGAAACCACATCCTTGCTTAGCTTCTCCCTCTCCCTGTTCCTTAATAAATGACTCACACCAGAATTCCTATTTCAACCTCTGCTTCTAGGGAACATGACTTGTGGCAAGTTGTGGTCTCCAGAGATGGCAGCCACGTCTCATGTGCTCTTCTTACATGTGACTCCTCCCGCTGGAGCAGAGGAGTCTGTATCCTCTTTCCATGAATCTGGGTGGGCTTGTGACTGCTTTGACCAACAGAGTATGGTAAAAGTGACTCTCTGTGACTCTGAGGCTAGGTCATCAAAGGCAGTAGAGCTTCTGCTTCTGCCTTGCTCATGGAAATACTTGCTATGGAACCTTTGGCCTCCATGTGAGTGCTTTGATTAGCCTATGCAGAGAAAACACCTGAAAAGGCCCTGAGGTTACAGAGGGAGAGAGAGAGAAAGAGAGAGAGGGAGGAAGCGCCCTGGCCAGCCCCAGCTGCTCAGCATCCCAGCTCCAACCACCATCTGACTATAGCCACATGAGAGACCCTGAGCCAAAACCACCCAGCTGAGCCCTTCCTGAATACCTGATGCACAGAAACTGTGAGAGATTTAGAAAATGGCTGTTGTTGTTTTAAGTCAATACATTTGGGAGTGATTTGTTGTTCAGTGATAAAATCTGAAACATGACCTAAGATGCCAATCCTCAGCCTTTATTAAATGTGTGTTTTGACCTGATTTTCCCTGGTCCCGTTTGGCAGCTCAAAAGCGTCAAGTCTTGGCAGCAGCTGCTGATAGTACTGCTGACAAACACATGTGGAGAAGCTGTGGCTTTTGGGTTTCTACCATCTGAAAATGAGACAACATGGGAGCTTGTGGGTTATCGTCGTCATTCCACTGGTACCCAGCAGGGCTTACGTGTCAGGAATAGAGGGCACCCTACTTGCTGTGTGGTCAGGCAGATGAGTCAGGGGCTGTAGTTTCCCTCCTGAACACATTTAACTTGTAATATTCATAACATTTTCCAGGAAATTCCCAGATGTCAGAGAAAATCCTGAAGCAGCTGCTCATTGTGCCTTGGTTTTGTTTAAGTAAAAATGCTAATGAAGGTTTCTTCCAAGTGTCATAATGAGAACCAAAAATAGGAACTCAAAGCTGAGGTAAGCAGTGGTTCTCAACAAGTAGCAGGAACGCTTTCTGTCATTGTCCCCTTGTGGCCCACAGGGCTCTCCACATGATCTGAGGGTTGATGAGTTTAATATGTAAGTCTCACAAAGGTTGAATGCATACGTGTGCATGTGTTTGTGTTTTAAAGGGCTTAGAGGTATTTTTCTTGCATATTTCTACCAAAAATTTTAAAACATAAAAATGAACATCAAAAAAATATAGCCTCCTTTTTTAAAAAAGATACAGTCACAAAATAGGTGCCTATTCAGACAAAACAGCACCTGATGTCTTTGGCTTAGTTTTGTCTTATAAGGGGGACAAGTAAGAAGGACGGGAGGGAGAGATGGAGACAATGCTCCTGAGGATTTTTGCTTCTTTTTCTCTCTTTCTTTCTGTTTTTGTTTTTTGTTTGTTTGTTTTTTTGTTGTTGTTGTTCTTTTTTTGTTTTTTTTTGAGACAGGGTCTTGCTCTGTCACACAGGCTGGAGCGCAGTGGCCCCATCATAGCTCACTGCAGCCTTGAACTCTTGCGCTCAAGTGATCCTCTTGCCGCGGCCTCCCAAACTGCTGGGATTGCAGGCAGGAGCCACTGTGCCCAGCCTGATTTTTGCTTCAGATTATTAACTTTCCACTTAAGGAAACAATCTGTATGTCACCTGATAATTCGGAGTTTACATTCACTGCTCATTTTCTTGTGTCTCTACAGGACTAGGGACTGAGCAGCATGAAGTCTGGGCGAATGAGAAGCTGATGAACCTTCTGATGAGAGGGTTCTGTTTGAGGAAATCATTTCCGATCCTTTTCCTACGTTCCTTTGTTCCTGACCGTTCTGCTCAGCTATTGCTGCCTAATCAGTAACATACTGGCTTGAAGCGACAACAATCATTTTGCTATTTCTCATAATTCTTGTGGCTCAGGATCTGGGGAAGGCCAGGCTGCAGGCTCTGGTGTGGGTCTCCCTGCAGTTTAAGTCGGTGAGGGCTGGAGCAGCTGGGGTCCGACTGGGCAGTTCCCTCTCGATTCATGTTGGCTCCAGTCCTCTCTGTGGGGCTCCACACGGGCTAGTTTGGGCTTCCTCAAAACATGGTGGCCTCGAGGCAGTAGGACTACTTGCATGGTGGCGGAATGTTTCAGAAGTGAATTCCAGCTATCCAGGTAGAAGCTACCTCACCTGCTAGCCACAGAAGCCACACAGCTTCACTTATGCCACATTCTACTGGTTACAAGTGTGTCGCAAACTGCCCAGATGAAGGAGAGGAAATTAGACTCTACCTTTTGATCTTTTGAGGGGAGATCAGCCACACTTCACAAGCCTGCTTCCTTGGCATTACCATCTATTCTGTGAGCTACCCAAAAGTCTTCTTATAATGTTCTTTATACCTTAAGGGGACCAGAGCCCATCTCTCTGGTATACAGTAAGAATCCTGGCTGGCACACTCTTCATTATTTAAATAGAAGCTTACTTACAGGCTCTTGCTTAGAGCCTCAAACTGGGGTTAGAGAAAACACAGGGGAGAGGTAGCTTTTGGAATCAGGGTTTCCTTCCTTAAGATAATCAGTATAATGACCTTGAGAGGAAAAGAGAGATGAGCATAAGCCCTTTCCTTGTTATGTCTTGACCACCAAGGTCCTGTCCTGCATGACTTAATTAGCTGTCTTTTCAAGAAGTGATAATACTTGTAAAATATTGATAATTCTTTAATGATAGCATCAGCAGAGATGCTTGATACTAATGCCCGGAGAGGGAGGCAGATGTTTGAGCCTGGCCTATTGCCATCCAGCTGTTTCTCAGCTGAGGCTGGGTGCCAAAACCAGGGTGTTAGGCCTGTTAAAAAGCCTCTTATGTGCTTTCCCCTGACTGCCGTGGCTGTCAGCCTGACTTGATACTTGGGCCTGGAAACTCCAGGGCCGAGAGAAGAGGCGCCGTGGTGGTTGACGGGCACCTGTATTCCACAACGCCCATTTCGACCGAGTAGCAAGACCACTGACATTGGGAGGGAGGAGAGTGGGCCTGCAGCCACTGACCTTTAAACTCTCTAAATGTGATTCAGAAAGTCCTGGGGAGGACAGAATGAGTCAGGAGGAGGGAAAGAGCAGGTTTGCAAGAAACATTATTAATCCAGGAGACAAGCATTAGCTCCCGTTATGAAAGGTATTCATTTGTTTATTCATTCATTCAGTTCTTTTTTCATTCATTCGTTCATCATGTTATTTTATATTTCTGCTTCTCATTCTGAGAAATGGGGAAGTGACTAGCTCAGACGCCAGATGTGGTTGGGGAAATAGGAGAGGAAGAAATGGCTACTGTATCAAGCAATGCAGTTAATTCTCAGTTAACAAAACCTCTTGGAAGGAAGTCCCTTTATGCAAAGTCATATTCAGTGGTGGAGGGTTGGAGAGTGGGAGTGGTAAGCAGATATCTTTTTTTTTTTTTTTTTTTTGAGACAGAGTCCCACTCTCTTGCCTGGGGCGAGTGCCGTGGCGTCAGCCTAGCTCACAGCAACCTCAAACTCCTGGGCTCGAGCAATCCTACTGTCTCAGCCTCCCGAGTAGCTGGGACTACAGGCATGCGCCACCATGCCTAGCTAATTTTTTCTATATATATTTTTAGCTGTCCAATTAATTTCTTTCTATTTTTGGTAGAGACGGGGTCTCGCTCTTGCTCAGGCTGGTCTCGAACTCCTGAGCTCAGAACTATCCGCCCGCCTCGGCCTCCCAGAGTGCTAGGATTACAGGCGTGAGCCACCGCGCCCGGCCAAGCATATATCTTGAGAAGCTGTGCTCACACCTTAGAGCCTGAACCCCGTGCTAACAGTTAAGGGGGAAAGAACTCTAAGCAGAGTTTCCATCCATACAGCATGGGAAGGGTGGGAAGAGGCCCTTATGTTTGTCTGCTCATCATAACTGTCAGCATTCAACTTTCCAATCTCCCCCTCTTCTCAAACACTCATTTATCTCATACTAGCATAGTGGATACTCAGATGCCCTAGGAAGTAAACATACCTTATGTTTCTATAACAACATTTCAGAGGCCGGAAGAGGTGACAGAAAACTTATTCCTAGTCAATTGCAGGATTGGTCCCAGCTCCCCTAAGTGTCATGAGACTTACGCGTAAGTTCTGGGGGGCTCACATCCTGCCAAGGCATGAACAGGGTTTAGCACATGGATCTGCCTCATCGTCCAGGATGGCATCTGTGGGGACATCTTCACATCTTCTGGCTGCCTACTGTTTTAACCTGCCCTCTGCGGTGTTATCCCCAAGGGTTCTATGCCACGGTGGAATGTGCTGCCCTTCCTTCTGAGTAAACTGCAGGTGCAGGATATTGGCTCACCTTTCAGCAGGGACTTCGATGTCTGCGCATTCCTGCTTGCCGTCACACTCCTTTCTCCCTCCCTGTAGCATGAAGGTGTGCTATGCACTCCGAGAGGCTGGGGAGACTTTTTTCTGCCTCTTTAATTTTTTTCCTAATTTGAAGTCCCCTTGGACATTTAAAATTCAAAAGTCTAAGCTTTTGAGACCTCAAAGACTTTGCTTTTCTGCTGAAACAATGCCACATGGGTCAGTTGGTTCCCAAATTGAAGAAAAGAGAAAAGATAACAGGAAATACTAGGATTTAAAGACTATCGATTAATATTTCAAAAAAATTGTTCCTCCATATCAGATATAACACCTATTGTTGGCTTCTGGCTTAGTATGAGTGAAATTGAGTAAATCAGGTATTAAAATCAATAGTTGCAATTATTTAAGCCTTCTAATTCATTTACTCATTCAAGCATGTTTCGCTCATTCAACAAACATTTAGAGTGCCTGTTATTTGTCAGGCCCTGTTCTAGGTACTAATTATGGAATGAAAAGTTTTGCATATTAAGGAGATTTCAGGTATCAGCAAACATTAAGGAGGAGGCATAAGACAGCCTGGAGTTAAATTCCACCTATTCTTTATAGCAGACTCGAAGTTATACTGATTCTGTCATTTTTAGGTGCTCTGGAAGAGTGAAGAAAGCACAAAATTTAGACTCAGAAAGTTCAAGTTAAATCCCAGTTCACAATTTGTTAATGGTGTCGCCTTGAGAAATCTCTCAATTTCTGTAGGCCACAGTTTCATTTTCATGCAGTAAATAACTGCTAAGTACCACTAGTCTGTAAGTTTTCTGAGGGTAGGAACAGTGCCTATTCATTCCCTGCCGGATCCCCTGTTCCTACCGTAGTGCTGGCACGTAGTAGATCCTAAATAAATACATGTTAAATGAATGAATAAATAAGAGCTCTTATAGCATTTTTGATCATGGGTTTCTCTAACTAGACACCTTGAGAATTACTAGGATTCCGGGTTAATGTGGGAATGTTCCTCTAATCGGATCCTTCCCTTTGGCCTTCCAGCTCCCAGATATGCTCATGATGCCTTCCAGAACTTTTGATGCATTCTAGTAGGATGTAGCAGTCAGTATAGGCTGGGTTATGCCTCAGAAACAGACAACTTGTAGTCTCAGTGGCTTAAAACACAAGTCATTTCTTATTCATGTGACATAAAGCATGCAGGTCAGATAGAGTGCTCGGTTTCTCACAATCACTCAGGGACCCAGACTGATGAGCAGACACCACATGGAACATTGCCAGCGGCCTTGCTAGAGGGAAGAGAAAGCCCTGGAGGGTCTTGTCCTAACAACTAATTGCTGAGGAAGTGATACAGACTACTTCTGCTCACGATTCATTGGCCAGAACTAGTTATATCTTCTCCCAAACACCAGGAGCCAGGAAGGGGAGGACCAGAAATATCTGGGGAATGGCACTGATGATCAGCACAGCCCCGCCTTGTGAGGGGCATCCCGAACTTGTCCACCAGATTCTTCTACATACAGGTAGGAGCATCTTTTCATACCCCTGGGTCTTCTCACTGCTGCTCAGGCGCCCAGGGCCCTACCCTCCATCTCAAGAGCTTGCCAGCATCTTAGGCTATTAAATGAGGCCTGAACTCGTGGACTAGGAATTAGTCTTTCTGGATGGTCCACGGGTTGTGCTGTGGCTGCTGTTGATGGGAGTTCATCCCCCATTGCCAGTGGGAAGGATGAACAGCTATTACTTTCTTCTACTCAAGGTCTATAGTGCTTGTCCTGGACAAATTCCAAGAGCTTAGCAGTTGTCCATGGGGCTCCCAAGCGCTGTGCACAGATGATTTTCACCTGAGCGGAGGGCAGTGTGTTTCTGAACCCTGATTCCGGTCAGTCCCTGGGTCCTACCAGGCACTGTCTGTTGACGTGTCCCCTCCGCCTCTCCTCGCTCCCCTTTTTCCAGTTGGCAGCTTTTACCCATCCATGGAGGAGGTGTGTGTATGGGGGAGTGGGGTGGGGCAACGGAGGAAAAAAGATATGGGGGGGGGCGCGGACAATGGTTCTGCTTGATGTCCTATGTTTCCATATCTTCGCATTTTACATTTGGACATTGACTTTTGAAACTCAAAAGCAAGAATCTGACTTTCCTTCTGGTATTGTTACGATAACTCTCCCTGTGACAGCTGTGTCTCTTCCAGCTGTCTAAGCTGATGAGAAGAGGGTTGGTGCAGCGCTGCGAGAGTACAGCGGGGGTGGGGGGTGGGGAAGGGGGAATCAGATCAATTAATATATCAAAATATTACCCCACCATTCATTTAATAATGATTTATTTCCACAATCTCCTTTTTTGACATCTGCGGAATATATAGGCTTCATATGTATACATATCTACACACACGCACACACATGTACATTTCCCCCCTTCTCTCTGGTAATAAACCTTGCTCATAAACGCAAGTCCACAAACATGTCCCACGAATGGAATGACCGGTGAAGGGGTGTGGGTGTGGACGGTCAGGCTGCGCGAGGGAAACAGCCGCGAACAGCGGTGCGCTGCACGCAGTATTCCTGAAATCCCGTCTCTAATGGCTCTTTGCTCCAGAGAGCAAATTTTTTCTCAGCCACAGGAGGGCCCCTGCTCCCCTGAACCGCCTGACTCGGACGGGGAATTCAGAGGTAAAATGAGGAGTGGATTCAGGAGCAGAATAACAATAATTTTTTTCTTCTGTATGGGGGTGAATGAAACATTCGGCTGCCATCCAGTATTTCCTCAAATTGGTGATGTCTGTGGGTGGCATTTTCAAAGTATTGGTTTGACTGCACTTTGGACAAAAGTCCCTGGCCTTGGCTGATGAATGCACACACAAAAAGTATCATAATGAGCTCTCTGCCCCCACACCAATTCACGCTCCCCCAGCACGGGGGAGTCAAAGGCACATGTTGCACTGGCACGAGTGTGCTGTGCTCTAGCGTGACCAGGAGTGCCAAGGTCTTCTTAGGGCTGTGGCTGTGTGGGCTGTGCCTGTCACGATGAACAAAGGCTGGGGCTCCTCCAAAACCACTGGCTCTTGGGCACAGAACTCCGGCCTCAGCTACCATTCCTCCTCATGGGCACCAACTGTCACCCTACGTGGGGCCAGCTTCCTATAACCATTTAGTATGGAGCAGCTGGCCACACTGTGATCTCATGGGGCCGCAAACCTACTTGAAATATTAACTGCAATGATAAAGATGAATAATTCTTGCACCTCCGGGGCATAGATGAGTTCAGTTATCTCTCCCACCAGCCCTGAAACGTTGCTGTTCAGCTGGCATGTATAAGATCTGAGTTTTGCGCTCCTGTAAATAAATAATTAGGACAATAGCTCTTCAGGTTCTAAAGCTTTTGTTGGGTCCACTTTCTGCCGTAAGTTGTTATTACTCTCTATAGAATGAGGGGGAACTGAATTATTTTGAGCTAAGTTAGGAGCAGGGTGGGCCTGAGTGGGGTGAAACTGTAGGGGTAGGATGGGAGGCGCAGGGAGACGGTGGGCAGAATGGAAGTTTAGCTGGGAGTCTCCTTCCCTCCAAGCCTCATAGCTAGGATGCGGCAAAATTGCTCTGGCTGCCGGCACCCATGGCCTTAATCATCCAGAGTGGAGTGACGCTGCTGAGGCCAGGAAAGATTACTCCAGTGGCGGGGGCGGGGGCTGTTTCACTGAGCTTTTACAAGAATCGTGCAGTCTGGCCACGGCGGGCTTCTTACGCTTGCCTAGGCTGGCTTAACTCCTCTCCTTTCCATGGGGGTGTGAGGGGAACCAGCTTCCCCGTTAACTTGGGGGCTGCATCTTATCGACAGCGAATGCGTGGGATCCCACTTCTGGGGCCATCTGTGACCTGTCATGCAGTAATAGCTTGGTTTTCCCCGTGTTCGGCTCCCTCCCCGAGTACTTAGTGTTAAATCATAGGGGGAGGAAGTGTGAGCAGAGGAAAAACAGCACTATTACATGACCCCCGATGAGACCGCTGTGATAGAATTAAAAGCTGCCGCCCTAGGACATTCTAACAGATGACATTGTGAGGTTGCCAAGGTAACCCACTAGGATACAGTTCCAGCATCTTTGGGGTTGACGCTGGGTAGGCGAGGTCAGTTAGAGGTGAGGTCCAGCTGCCCAGGGTCTATCCCCTGGCCGGCCAGTCCATGGCTGCCAAATGAAAAATCAAGGCAGCTCTCCACCCGATGCAAACAAAGCCTACGTGTGGCTGCTTGTTAAATATTCCAGGTGAAAGAGAATTAGAACACACTGGATAATTGTTTAATGTAGGTTACACAGAGCCTTAAAAGATCTGGATGCCATAGGCTCATCCATTCATTCCATAAATGTTTATTGAACACCTACTATGTGCTAGATAGGAAGCATCAGAATATCTGGGAAGAAAGGTCAAGAGTTCTAGAAAACCCTCAAAAATGCAGATCCAAGCAGGGAAAAAAATCGGTTAAGACCTTTATACACCATTAGTACTCAGGAAAACACTGAGTGAGAGAAAATGGAAACAATCAGAATAACATATTAACCTCAAGGACTTGGTGTACCAAAAAAAAAAAAAAGACACCACCAAAATCCAAAACCCAACTGTGCCAGTTTTATAGAATGAAAACGATTTGCTTAAAGCAACCACCTCCTCCACCACAACCAGGTTATGTTGCGTTTCCCCCCTTTTTCTCTTTATCTTCTTTTAAATACCCTGCATTTACTTGTGAACTACTGGTTAACACTTATAAATGTTCTTCTTTTTTTTTTTTTTTATAAAAAATGTGGTATACACACATCATGGAGTATTATTATAATAAATGTTCTTTTTTTCTCCAATCTAGTGGCCATTGAAGGATCAGAACAATTTCAGATGGGCCCTGACTTGCAGCAACTCAAGGCCTCAGGCAGGTAAATAACATGAAGACCACTCCCTTTGGCTTCACAATGGGTGCTCACAACCATCGGTGCCACTAGACACTTGTCCCCACACACTATTGTTTGAACCTGGACTTGGCCATCACCTGGTCTTGTTATTTTCTCCCAGTGGGCAAGCTCAGGTGTGGGGGGAAACGGGGGCCGTTGGGTAGTGGCGGTGAGTGATGTCAGGAAGTGGTGGGGTGGAAAGAGAAAGGAGAAAAAAACCAAAGCCAAAAACAAAACAGCGGTGGGAGAGGGGAAGGAAAACAGAACTGGGATGGCAATGAAAAGAAAACAAGGAAGAAAATCTCTGAGAAACTGTGGCAACAAGAAGAGTCCCTGAAAACAAAAGAGTGCTTCCTTACCCCCTGGGGGACTGTTATTAGTAACACGAGGACCTCATTAAAACCAGCCCTGCACCGGGTGGGCTCCAGCGCCTAAGGACCCTTCTTTGCCCAACCAGAAAATGGAGATAATTAACTAGATTATTTCAGTCTCCTTGTTCCAGCCGCTTTACAGTAATGATAATAATAATGATAATAGCTAAGTTATAGAGTGCTTCCTAAACCCTTTACTTATAATGCCATAAGGAAGTGCTATTTGACAAATGAACAGGCCCAGAGCAGTTAAGTCACTTACCCAAAGTCACACAGCCAGTAAGTACAGAAGCCAACTCTGATCATGTGGCTTTAGGGTTCCCCATCTTAACCCCTACAACTGTAACTTAGCTTTGTTTTCATAGTGTCAGGAAGAAAATCTTTTATAACGGGTTCACTGCCTCTCATCTTCACTTTAATACTGCAGCCCTGTCCCGGCGCTTTATTTATATAATTTTCTCCTTGGGCGCCAGGCAAGATGATTTCCCAGATCTTCTTCGGGTGTGGCAAGGGGGACAGTGGCATCATCCTTCTCCTGAAGCACTAACTCCCAAGAAATTACTTCGGTAGCACCTGAGATGTCTGGGGACGCTCCCACCTGTGGAATGGGGTCCCGGGAATGGTCTCTCTTAAGTCTCCCCCCTACCCCGCCCCTAGCCATCAGCACCTTGGTGGTTATCGCTCTTCCAGATCCCGGCTCAAATTCTAGGGGATCCCAGTTTCCCACGCGCTCTCCTGAGAGCATACAACCTTAATTTGGAGGAGTCGAGAGGGAGGGTAGGTGAGCCTCCGACTCCTGGGGCGAGAGGCTGCGAGGGTCGCTCACTGCGTGGCCGCGTGGAGGTGATCGCGCGGAACTCAGAGGGGCGCAGGGCGCGGAGGCGGCGCTGGGCGGGCCCACCGCTCCCATGGCGGCTGTCAGGGGCCGCACGGCTTCCCCTGAAGATGCAGCGCAGCATATTTTGCACATGAGTTCAGAGGAAGAGGAAGTGTAGCCGGCGGACGCGCGGCGGCGGCGGGGGCGCGTCGGGGCTGGAGCCGGAGCGCGCCGGGCGCAGGGCGCAGCGAGCGAGAGCGCCGCCGCCGCGGGCTCCGCTGAGGGACAGACGCACCGATCGCCTGAGGGACAGACACCCGAACACGCTGCGCCGCCCCGCCACCCCGCCTCCGCCCACTGGCGCCCACGTTCTCCCCGCGCCGCCTCCTCTGTATGGCACAAACTTTCCTCCCGGGACAGAACACGCTGTCTCAGGGAGCCCGAGCCCGCGCCCGCGCCCGCGCCTTCTCCTCCGCCGGTCCCAAACGGTAGGTAGGGGCGCGACAGAGTTTGTGGTGTCGGCGGGCACAGGCCTCTTCATTTGGCCCCGCAGCCGGGTCACCGGCGGGCAGGGTGAGCCCCGCGTGGCGCCTCATTGCAGGTTGCTTTGCGCCGAGGGTCCGGAGCTTCCACAAGAGCCCACCCTGGCCCGGGTAAGAGGGGACAGGGGCCGATCGATAGGAAGCCGGCGTCTTGGGCCAACTTTTTTGGGGGGGGATGGGGAAAGTCATCCCTGGCACGTTGTTGGGGGAGGCACTCCAGAACAGCCTGTTGGTGATCATGGGCTCTGCAGGCTCAGGGGCGCCCAGGAAGGACGCGGAGGGGGATCTTTGAGGCTACAGGTGGGTCCAGGACACACTGCTGCAGGGGGTCCTCGGCAAAGATCCGGCAGGAGCTGGCCACGGAGTACAGGTTTCACGGGTGCGCGCGCTGCTGGGCTGGGTTGGGGTGGAGGTGGCGCCCGGCTGCCCTCGGTATGTGCCCTCGGAGGTGGGTTTGCTCTGGGGGCAGAGGTGCTGGGTGGGTGGGAGTAAACATGCCGCGCGCTCAGGGGAAGAGCCGCAGCCACTGGAGGCACGGATACTCGGGCGCGGAGAGTCCCCAGAACTGAAAACGGGGATCTCCTCTTCTGCAAGGGATTTTCTTCCCTTTGCCCTAACGCACTTTCCTAGGCTCAGGGGACGCCAGGATGGGTATGGGTCTGGGCGGGGAGGAGGTGGCGTGTATTGCAGGAAGCCCGGTTGTGGCATGCGCACCCTGGTTCTGGGCCAGGGCTGGTGCCCTTCACCTCGGGTATCGCTGTCTTTGGCGGCGAGAACCGCGTGGAGGCCAAGGTTCTAGACCCAGGCGCTCTCCCTGCTGCCTGTCTGTTGCTCGCCCTCAGCCGCCCTGTGTGGTTGTGGGTAGTCCCCAGGGACGCTGGGTGGTGTCAGCGAGTTTCTTTGGGTGCTTAAAAAGAAACAAACAAAAAGTATTTTTTAAAAAAAGTCTGGCACAGATTTCTATCTGTGAGTGGCCCGCCCCAGTTTCCAGCAACTGCCCCTCTTGCAGTCGGTACAGCTGTTTTCAGATGCTGGACGCGCAATCACAGTAGGCGTCTTCTAACCCCTGCCATCGTGTGTCATCTCAGGATAAGTAAGGCCTTGCCAGGAAGGAAGCCAGGTGTAATGTGAGCAACCTCAGGGCCTGTGGGTAGGGCCACTATGCTCCCACGTGCCCCCGGCTGCCGGGATTCCTAACTTGTACCTCTGAACGGCTGAATTCCCAAGAAGTTCAGGTGATCCTAGATGTCACCAAACCCCACAGAAGGGTTAAGCAACAAGCTGTTCGGGGCTCTTTGGTGCGTGTGTGCTAATCTCAGTGAAATCACTTTAACCTCAGACTGAGCTCTGCATCCTCTTTTGCCTTCAGTGGGGTTTCTGACCCGCCTGAGTAATCCAAGCCCAAGAGCTGGGACGTCATTCTCTGGCTGCATTTGTGTAAGTCACTGGATTGGTTTTTCTTTGTTTGCTTTTTGTCTGCACGGACCTGGGGCAAATGGAAGTGGAGTGCTGTGCAGTTAGCTAATAGATTTGGTGCAGGAACTGAAAGAATAAATTGGGAATACAAGTCTGTGTGTTCTTTTTCTCCCTCTTGAGCAGGAATTTTTGGCTTCCATTCAAATAATTGCTTTGTCTGTAGGGAAACAGGCAGAAAATCTTTGGCATGAGTGATGTGAGTTCCTGTAAAGCTGCTTGTGTTCTTCCAGTGTTCACTTTTCAGCAGAACTGAAATTATGTGATCCCATGGCTTGGTGGGCATGGGTGCCTTGCCAAATTTCTAACTCGGTGGATTAAGGAGAGAGAGGACACTGTGACTCTACCCTCTCCATCCCATTTTTCAAGACACAGAAAAGTTGCAAGAATAGTGACCACCTAAATGCACACACCTGGAGTCTATAATTAACATTTTGTTTCATTGGCTTTATTACACATCTGTCCATCCATCCATCCCTCTATCCATCCATCCATCAGTCCAGATGATTGTTCTATGCATTTTAAACTAAATTACAGACATTGGTACGGGTTGCTCCTAAACATTTCAGCATACATTTTATTATTTAGAGTTCAATATATGTTCATGGTTTTCTTGAGGTGAAATTTACATATATAGTGAAATGCACCAATCTAGAGATTTGCATAATGTTTTGACAGATGCGTGCACCTGTGTCACCCTAGTCCCTGTCAAGACAGAGAACATTACTATCACCCCAGAAGGTTCCTTCATCCGCATTCTCAGTGAATCCCTGCCCCCACCTCCCCGTGGCAACAACTGCCCTGTTTTTCATCATAGGTTAGTTTAGCCTGTCCATGAACTTCATATAAGTGGAATTCAACAGTATTGTGTAAAGCTTTTTTCACTCAGCATGTTTTTGAGATTCATCCATGTTGTATCAGTAATGTGGTCTTTTTTATTGCTGAATCGTATTCCCGGATTTGTCTATTCCACAGTTTGTTTAGATATTCTTTTGTTCATGGGCACATGGGTTATTACCCCCCCCCCCTTTTTGGGTTATAAACAGAGCTGCTGTGAACATTTGTGTATAAGTCTTCCCAGGGACATACGTTCTCATTTCTCGTGGGTAAATACCTAGTTGTGAGTTGCCGGGTGGTTTATGTGAACCTGGTAAGAAAACTGCCAGACCTTTTTCCAATGTGGTTATACCATTTTACACTCCTACCAGCAAAGAATACAAGTATGAGATTCCAGATATAACACCCTAGCTTTCCTATCTCAAAGTCCAGAGTATGATTTGACTAGTGTTCTTCTGGGGCCAGAGAGACCCAGACACTGGTTCCACTTGAAACGGTCTGGAGCATGTTGTTTTCATAGGTGGAGGGGATGTAGGAAATCCCTAACCGTGCCGTAAATGGGTTTAAACTTAAATTATTGCAGGCAATCAGATGAATATTTTATTTTTAGATATCTCCAGAGAAGGGAATTCCACAGGGGAATGTACCCTCAGTTATGAAAGAAGATTGAGCACTTTCTATAAAAAGAAAAATAACCCCCAAACCCCACAGAATTCCACTAAACTTCTGCTTAGAAACTCCTGGGAGATTTCTGGCCTGTTGGTCTGGTTGATGTGAACTTGGTGGAGATTCCCCTTGGATTTCACTGACTCGGGCGGCCGGCTGTTGAAACGGGCTGTGTTTGCTTTGTGAGGCAAGTCAATCCGGCTTTTCGAAGACTCAGAGAAGGCTCTCCTGCAAAAGCGATTTGGCCTGTTAGTGAGAAACAGGGCCTGCCACTACCTCTCTTACTGTCCTGGCTGAGAAAATGGACGTGCACCCCTCAGTTGCCTTATACCTTAGTCCCCAGCAGAACCTGGTCTTGGCTGGTCCAGAAAACCGGAAGGGCACCTTTCTGCCTAAGTGGGACCCCAGGATGACATTTTCGCATCTCATTAGGGTGTCTCAGTGCTTACCATGCTCTGCAGGGGTCAGATGGCAGATGGCGCAGTCTTGAGACATTGATTGCACTGTTTGGGTTCTGTTCCCTCGTCCTCCAGAGCCTAGTACAGTGCCAGCCACTGGGTAGGGGCACAGCAAACATTAGCTGAATGACTTTCATGACTTGTACTATCCATCTTGGTTATTTCCTCTCTGGAGCTTGACAGTGGGTTGACAAGATGTCAGGGTCCCAAGATGTATTTTACTAGAGGCCACTTTGCCATAGCCTGGGAAACGCATTCAAAGTATTTGGGCCTGGGAAAACTTTGTTGACTGTAAACTTTCATTGTATTAGCACTGTTCTTTTTTATTGCAGATTTTAATATTGTTATTAACAAAAATACTAATAACTATAGCTACCGCTTGCTGAGTGCTTGCTCTTTGCAAGGCACTGTTGGGCACTTTATACACATGATCTGGGAGTACTAATATTATCTGCACTTTAGCCTTGAGGAAACCGAAGCTTAGTGAGGTTAACTTAGTCTGAGTTCACATTTTCATGTTTCCAAGGACCTTAAGGGGAGAGACTGTGACATTCTGGTTCAGCAAATGCAGAATCCACCTACAAGCACAGATTTCCAAATACACGAAGCCATAGTATAACAGAAATGCGAACTGGATAGTCAGAGCAAAGTTACGGGAGAAGCCACACTGGAATAATTTTCTTTAGTTTTTGGAGTTTTTTTTTCCTTCTTCTTTTTGTTTTAAGCTTGCTGAATTTGGTACAGCCAGGGACCTGTACTAATTTTAGTGATAATTTAAGATATTGTTGGTTGATTAGGATTGTAATTTTATTGTAAGAACAGAAAGCTGTTGCCGGCTGTTTGATTTGAGTGTCTGTAGCTGAGCTGTCCAATATAGTAGCTGCTAGCTGCATGTGGCTATTTACATTTAAATGTAAATGAAATAAAATTAAAAATTCAGTTCCTCAGTCTTATGGCCACATTTCAAGTGGTCCAGAGCCACATGTGGTTAGTGGCTACTGAATTGGATTACACAGACAGAGTATTTCCCATCACTGCTGAGCGTTCTGTTCGATAGTGCTACTCTAAATAAGCATTTCCTTTTTTCCCTTCAGTTTAAGAATTGGTAACAGACTTGGCTAAGGCTTAGGCTGTTTTGCACTGACAAAGAGATAAATTTAGCCAGATGTTTCTTTTATGTTTACCTTTTAAAGGTTTGTGTGTGTGTGTGTGATCCTTCCATCCACATCAGCTTTTGACATGAATTTGAGTTTCCCTTTTCTCCTTGGCCCCCAAAGGGGCTTTTGTTATTATCATTGCGTATTTTATCAAGATGCTTTCTCATAAAAGATCTGTGTAGCGGGCAAGCGATAGCCGCTGCTTGAGTCCTGCTAATTCCTCACTCTCCAAATAAGAATTTGGTTCAGCTTTTAAATATGCATTTGTGTGACTTACTCCCTACCTGGGCTGAATTCAGGAAGAAAAATCGCTCTCAGTGGGTCAGAACCAAAGAGCTGGAAAATCAGGTCACATTCTGCAGTGATGGCTACCTGCCAAGACTGAGATGGAGGAGACACCATTTAGGGTACTTGAAGGCTCTCTTTGGGATTTTCCTGGGTCTGACCTGCCTCTGGGGGACAGGCAGTGATGGCAACGGCTGGCAACTTCAGTGTCCCAGTTAGCCAGGACAGTGGAGGGATGGTACCTCGGGTCTCCCTCTTCTGTGGTGTACACTACTGCAGAATCAGGTTCAAAGGAAGAGGGGAGCCAGTCCTCGAGGGTCAGTGGGCAGTGAGGCCGGCCAGAGGTGGAAAATCAACAGAAGCTATGTTTTGTTCAGTTTGTTAGAGGCTGACAGCTCTTATGCTACTTTATGATCCTGTATTGGAGGTTTCCACACTCTTTCAGCCAGGAAGCCAGATGCACCCACTGACAGCTTTCTTTGGCTTTTACACCTGAAATGTCATTTTGTTGTTCCATAGGCAGACCTCGTTGAAGGTCAGAATTTATTCTTTTAGAGAGTATTATCAGCTTCCATGCTCGTGTGTGTGTGTGTGTGTGTGTGTGTGTGTATGTTTACGTGTTTTGAAACTCCCTACTTTGCATTTCACCCTTCATCCTGAGGAATCCTTCAAGTTGTATGGAATAGCTCTCAACTTCCTCATATTTCAGGAAACTATTGTAATAGATCTTACTCATAAAATTGGATAAGAAAAGATTTAGTTGGCTGGGTGCTGTGGCTCACACCTGTAATCCTAGCACTCAGGGAGGCCGAGGCGGGAGGATTGCTTGAGCTTAAGAGTTTGAGACCAGCCTGACCAAGCCCAAGCAAGAGCAAGACCCCATCTATACAAAAAATAGAAAAATTTGCCTGGCGTGGTGGTACATGCCTGTAGTCCCAGCTACTCGGGAGGCTGAGGCAGGAGGATCACTTGAGCCCAGGAGTTTGAGATTGCAGCAAGCTATGATGATGCCACTACACTCTAGCTGGGGCTACAGAGCAAGACTCTGTCTGAAGAAAACAAAAGAAAAGAAAAGGCAAGGCAAGGCAGGGCAGGGCAGGGCAGGGCAGGGCAGGGCAAGGGAGGGGAGGGGAGGGGAGGGGAGGGAAGGGAAGGGAAGGGAAGGAAAGGAAAGATTTGGTTAATAGAACATGTCCATATCATGTACTACCAAACTATATAAGAAATCAGACTGTTCATTTAAACACTTCTTTAATTTAGAGAGGTCTTTGGGAATAAGCCAGTATCTTATGACACCCTGTGAGCACCCTTTTCAGTGTGGAGTAATGATGACTCTAGGCCAGAGCAGGTCAAAAGGAATCTTTGTCGTGGATAACAAGTAATACTAATAGAGTGCTAAAATAGTTAACATTTATACTGCTCTTTCTGTGTGCCTGAGCTCTTATAAGCCCTGTTAAATATTAACTCACCCTACCTTATTTAACCCTCACCCTATGAGTAGATCCTGCAGCTGTCCCCATTTTACAGATGAGAACATTGAGGTTAAATGGCTTCCTTGAGGTCATATAGCTAGGAGAAGGGGCACCAGAATTTGAACCTAGGCAGTCTGGTTCCAGAGCCTGTGCACCCAACCCCTGTGCTGTACTGTTAGGAGAATGAACTTGAGAGCCACAGGGGAATATTCCAAAGGCCGTTTTCCATCCTTTGTCAGATAAGTGCCTTCCCTATTCCCAAAGGGTGTTGACTGAGTGGGTATTTATTGTGCATCTGTTAGGGGCAGGGCATTGGGATAGCTGATGTTGGGGATGAAGAAGATGCACTTACCGCCTTCGAGAAACTTTCTGTCGTGTGGGAAGTGAGAATTTACCAGAATCTCCAGGGCTCTCCCTTGAACTCAGACGGTACATCCCGCTGCGCAGCGTACACATCCGCCTGGACGGAGTCGACATGGCGACGACCAACTCCTGGCTTCCTCTCGCTCCCCACCTCAGAAGATGGCCACCCAGCCTCCTAGTGGCTCAGGTGACCAACCCTACAGGTGGCTTGGATGCCCTCTTTTTCTCATCCCCTATTTCCAAACCATCAATATATCCTGTTTTCTACTTTCAAAAAATATCCTTATTTTGACTACTGCCCGCGCCTCTACCCACTGCCATCTGGTCTCCCCGCTCCCATGGTTGGTCACGGCCAGAGTGATTCATGTCTCCACTCCGCTTCAAACTCTCCAGGGCAGGGGTCCCCAACCTATGGCAGCTGTATAATTATTTCATTATATATCACAATGTAATAATAATAGAAATAAATGCACAGTAAATGTAATGTGGTTGAATCATCCCGAAACCATCCCCCCACCACCGGTCCGTGGAAAAATTGTCTTCCTTACAAACTGTCCCTGGTGCCAGAAAGATTGGGGGCCACTGCCCGGGGCTCCCAGCTCAGTCAGGGTAAAGCCAATGTCCTTAACTCCCACAGACCCAACACCCCGGGTTGTTTGTCTTGCCTGGCCTTGCCTGGCCCACCCTCCCCCACATCCGATGGCTCCCTCTGGACCTTCGTCATGAGTTTGCTTATATGTCACCTTGTGGGCGAGGCCTTCCCTGACCATCCTGTCTGTAAAAACTGTCCCTCCTTCCTCTGTGATTGCTGTCTCTCCTCCCTGTGTTATTTTCCTTCAAACATTAAATTTCATATAATATTTTTATTTTTCTATTGTCCGTTTCTCTGATCCTGAAGGTAAGGTCCCCGAGGGCAGGGTTTTTGTGTGTATCTCTTTTGTTTTACTTTGGTATTGCCAGCATATAGAACAGGCCTTTTGTATAGAAAGTGCTCAGTACGTATTTGTTAATGAATAAACAGCTTGGAGAGGAAGTCCCATTAGAGCCCGGCCCTGGAAGAGTGTTTGATGTTTCATTTTCTGTGTCTGCTTGGTTAGGCCATGGGGCCTAATTTCTGGTCAAACACCAGTCCAGGTGTTGCTGTGGGGAATTTTTTAGATGTGATTAATAATTAAATGAGCAGAATTTGAGTAAAGCAGATTATTCTCCATAATGTGAGTAGGCCTCATCCATTCAGCTGGAGGCCTTAAGAAGAAATACTGAGATCCTCCAGGGAAGAAGGGATTCTGACTCCAGACTAACTTTGGACTCCAGACTGCAACATTGGCAGGCGTGGTGGCTCAGGCCTGTAATGCTAGCATTCTTGGGGGCTGAGGCGGGAGGATAGCTTAAGCTCAGGAGTTCGAGACCCGCCTGAGCAAGAGCTAGACCCCTGTCTCTACTAAAAATAGAAAAATTAGCCAGATGTGGTGGTGTGTGCCTGTAGTCCCAGCTACTCAGGAGACTGAGGCAGGAGGATCATCACTCAAGCCTAGGAGTTTGAGGTTGCAGTGAGCTATGATGACTCCACTGCACTCTAGCCGGGGTTAGAGTAGTGAGACTCTGTCTCAAAAAAAAAAAAGACCGTAAGACTGTAACATCAACTCTTCCCTGAGTTTCCAGCCTTCTGTCCTGCCCTGAAGAGTTCGGACTTGTCAGCCCCGCAATTGCATGAGCCAATTCTAAGTAATAAATATCTGTCTTTGTCTCTCCCTGTCAATCTGTCTATCTGTCCGTCTCCATCTATCCAGATATACACACACATATATGTACACATCCGGTTGGTTCTGTTTCTCTGGTGAACCTTGACTAATATAGAGGGTCAAGATGGAAAGGAGAGGAATGCCAGGGGGAGGTCCAGTAAAGGGGTGGTGTCTGGAGAGTTCTGAGCAGCTACAAAAGATCAAGTGGCTTAGCCTTGACGTGACCGTGGGGTCAGCAGTGAAGGGAAACAGCGGGAGCAGGACTGCAAAGAAGGGAGGGTGGGGTGAGATTGAGACTGTCCAAGCTGGACAGCAGTGCGGTTATGCTTTCTGAGCCACCTGTGTGGCGCAGAGTTGTTAACGTGGCAAAAGCTGGTGATAGGAATTAAATCGTTGAGGGGGAGCCAGATTCAAGGAAGGCATCAGATTGTCCTGAAAAGGCAGGTGTCTAGGAGAGCGAAGTGGAGGGATGGAAAGCATCCGCCATGCTGGGCAGGCCAGTGTCAGGGCGAGCGTGGGGGCAGGAGACGCTGACGCCCGGGGTTTTGAGCCTGGATGTTAGGAGGGCCCGGCACTCCCCAAGAGACGAGGCATGCAGGGGGAGGAGCAGCTTGTTGGGCAGGGTGTCGCACTTTCTTTGGGGCATATTCTTCTGGACGTGCTGGGAAAGTTCCAGGTGAGGATGTCGACACAGGTCCTTGGAGATGTCTGCCTGGAGCTGGAGAGAAGACAGGCTGGGGAGAGAGACCGGGGAGCTTTTGCCTGGAGTGGGTTAAGTTGGAGAAAGATGGCATGTGACTGCTAACGGGGACAACATCGTGTACGTGACTTTTTGAGCACACATACATTGGTGGTTTCCAAATTCTGTGCTTAGAGACCCCAGGGTGTTGCAGCAAATCACAGGGGGGCCAAGGGGTATTTTACATTTTTGAGGGAGATGCAGCGATGCTCGATGCTCGAGGTGTGTCGGGTAGCACACTAACGACTAGTTCGAGCTCGTTCGCGATACCGGTGTTAGACGGCACCTCATTCCTTGTGATGACATCATGGCTTTATGAAGCTGGCTCTCGGGTGGTGGCTAAGAAGATCATTGTGGAACAGGAAGTGAGGGTGGTGGTGTCCAGTGTGGTTCCTAGGTTTGAGAAGCGGTGTCGTACCCATCAGATGCACACATCCCCATTAGTAGGTAATGGTGGTTAGTTAAGAATGAAAGAAAAAAAATGTTTTTCAGTTTATGTGTACTGTTTTTTTCAAAAGGCTAGTAAATTATTAGGCTGTAAGTATTAAGTTGTTTGGACCTAACTGCTTAGTAAATGGAACTCTTAGGTATTCTTTTAGCCTAGGGGGTACCTCGAAAAACATACCAAGAAACTAAGCACACCGTGAACTGAGAGGGTCTCAGGATCTCTGCCATATGTTGTTCTGGGTGGTATAGGTAGATCGTAAAATAGTAAACGCAGGGATATTTGGATAGGGAGAAAGGAGCGGTGTGGGGGCTGTGTCCAAGAAGTCTTATTAATGCAAAAATGAAAGATATGAAGCAAATAAGGTAAAATGTAAGCATTTGTTAAATCTAAGTGGTGGGTACGTAGATGTCTGTCTCATTTTCTATACTTTTCCATGTTCGAAGTGGTTTATAATTAATTTTAGGAAAGGGAGGCAGGAGGAGGGCTGAGGATAGAAGTTTAAGGGTGTGCCTGTGTTTGGGAGGACAGCAGAGGGGCCTGGGAAGGGGGTGTCTGAAGTAGAAAGAGATTCAAGACATTGGGGGGTGTGGAACCGAGGGAACCCATGGGGCTGAGTTCTGGACTGTGGTTCTCAGTCCTGGACGTGAGGCTTCGGGAAGGTCCCAGATCCCGCTGCGCCCTGGCTGTTAGGCGATTAGAGAGGGTGGGGAGTGGAAAAAGACTGGGTTTGCTCTACCAAGAGCATTGGTTCTTAGCCCTGGTGGCATGTTACAGTCAGCTGGGGGATTTTAAAAAATAGTGGTGCTCGGGCCCCACCCCCAGATGCCTGGGCACGAGGACTTTGCACAGCTTTCCAGATCATTCCACTGTGCAGCTAGGATTGAGAACCACTTCCATAGCGCAGGGGCTCTCAGACTTTACTCTGAGTCAACCTTCAGTGAATCACTTGCTGTTCGAATGTCACTTCTGATTCAGGAGGTCTGGGTTGGCGCCTGGGATTCTGCATCTCTAATGAGCTCCCAGATGCTGCCGACACTGCTGGCCTGAGGTCCACACGTTGAGTAGCAAGTTCTGAGACGGAGCAGTGTTGAGGGAAGGGCGGCTGCGACGGGGAGAGCAGCAGAGCAGAAATGTCCTCTGGAGCAGACCCCCACCGAGATGTTGGTGGGTGGGGGGAATGGTGGGAAGCAAGTGTTTTCATTTTATAATGTAAACCCCACTTGTATTAGGTATGTTCTGTTGTGTAACAAATTGCTCTAATACCTAGAGGCTTAAAACAACAAACATGTATTATCGCACATGGTTTCTGTGCATCAGGAATCCAGCAGTGGCTTAGCCAGGTGGTTCTGACTTAGGATCTCTATGAGGCTGCAGGCAAGATGTCAGCAGGGCTGAAGCATCCGCTTCCCCGTGGTGTCCAGTTGGTGCTGGCTGTTGGGAGGAGGCCTTGCTTCCCTGCACTGGAGATTTCTGTAGTGGGAGGATAGAGTCCTCACAGCATGGCAGGGGGCTGTCCCCAGAGATCTGTGAGAGCAAGGTGGAACCCATAACGTCTCCTATGACCTAGCCTTGGAAATCACACTCCGTCATTTCCAAAATATCCTATTGGCCACAGAGGCCAGTCCTTTTCAGCATGGGAGGGGACCACACAAGGGTGTGAATACCAGTAGGATCTTGGAGGCCCATCTTGGAGACTGGCTATGACACCCCTTATTGTTTTCAACTACGAAAATAATGCATGCTCAACACAGAAAACCTGGAAATGTCACCCATAATCTTATGACCCAGAGGAAAGTTCTGTTAACATGTGTCCCTGTCCTGCCAGTTTTTAAAAAATGTATGCAAATAGATGCATAGGCACTTTTAAAAAGTGGTACTATACAATAATATTGTTTCATATAGGTGGCTCTTTCCTCCTGGCATTGGATCAGGGATACTTTCCACAGGTACATTTTAGTTATCGTTGGGTTTCTTAGAGTATGTTTGTGGAATATCAAAATTTGACCCCATCTGAATAGTTTTCTGAATTTCAGAGTTTTCATTTATATTTCTGGATTGCCAGAGATGTCGTTATCATGTAAAGACTTCCTAATTTGGATGATCAGTTTTTCCTTTGGACGACTGAAGTAATAAACACGCTTGAGTCTTCAAATATGGAATTTGAGTGTAGAAATAAAAAACGAGCTTGCCAGCTGATCCGGCGTTGTCGCATATGATTGCCCTGTCTCTGGGTGCTTGTCACGAGCTGTTGGCATTTGTTAAAATTAGCTTTACAGGCTGCCTCCGATTAGCAGCAAGTGTGGTAAATGAGGGCTCATTCTTAATGAAACTAATTTGTATTTGAAAATATAACTACATTTATTGCCCCCATTATTTAAATGTGTGCATGCTAGTTGATAGTAAAAATGAATTTTTAAACTGAGCCTTTTATAAATTCTGGCTGAAAAATAATCTTTTAAGAAGGTGATCCTTTTGAAGTGGTTTTTCCAGTGTTTCATGGGCATTTTGGGAATGATTTCAGAAACAAATTGGTAATACTTTTAAAATAATAATTTCAACATTTCAACATTTAAAATGACACAGGACATTCATTATACCCTACTGCTGATCAGCTTCTTCTGGAGCCAAGACTATGGTGGTGTGCTCTGTGTTTCATGTAACATCAATTTTCTCCGAATGCCCTGTGCTTTGTTCATTGCCTTTCTTCTCCTTTCATCCGTGATCTCCTTGATGGCAGGGGCTGGCCTTCACAGTTTTTGTGTTTCCTAACCAAGTGCCTGACTCAAAGCAGACCTTAAGAAATGTGTGTTGAATGAATGGATGGATGAATGAATTTGGAACATAAGTTCCTGCCCTGTGGAGCTGACAACCCCTGCATGAAGCTGATCCACCATGTACCAAAGATACATCCTATTCCACGTTTGATTTAGAAAGAATTGATTTTTCCAAAACGTCACCATTTGAGAGTTGATCTTTGCTTCGTGGTCATTTGTAATGTCTACTGTCCTCTTCTTGCAGTTTTGGTCTTAGAACCTTCCTCTGATTACCTTACTTACCTCCCTAGAAAGCATCTGGTTCCTAATTGCTCTTACCAATTTCCGCTAGAGAACTATATGTATATTTTGGCCGTTTTCCCACTGATTCACCATAGGAATGTGGAAAGACTTCCTCTCTTTCCTCTGCCTTTGAAGACCTCTTGGAAGGTTTTTCTTGGTACCATTGTGCTAGTGACACCTATATACATAGTTACAGGGGTCTCTGCTGAGAAGACACAGATAAAAAAAAAAAGAAAAACAAACAGCCGTACACCTGTCAATCAAAGCTGATCCGACAATCAATTTGCATGAGAAATACTTAACCTAGTTTACGTTAAGTGTCAATGTGAGGTGACCATAGGAATTTGGAGGGGCAGAGCTACAGGAGTAGGATGTAGCATAAAGTACTGGGGCGTCTCATCAGACACAGGTGATTTTCAGCATATGTCGTGTACAAAAACAAACAAAAAAAGAAGAAATAGCCAAGGAATAGCACCGATGCTCATGCTTCCGCGGTGAGCTGATGCCCCGAGCGAGCAGGTGGAGGAGGGGCTAGTCTGCTGGTCCTTCAGAAGTCTCACTGCCCACACGCCTCTCATGGTGGCAGCATCTGGCCACCCCGAGGGTGTAAACAGAAGCCCCGGCACTTCCCACATAACCCAGCAACCCCACTCTCGGGTATTTACCCTAGAGAATGAAAACTTATGTTCACATGAAAACCTCTATGCGATGTTTATAGCCACTTTATTCATAGTCGACCTGACTGGAAACAACCCAAATGCCCTTCAAAGGGTACGCGGTTGCAGCAGGGCCCCTGAATGCAGGCCGACTTCAGTGGGGGCAGGCCATGGGTGTTTTAAGCATACTTGGTGCACGTTATCCATTATGTAAACAAATCACTCCAAAACTCAGAGGCTTAGAACAACAACAGTAGTTTATTTCACTCAGGAATCTGCAGTTTTGGCAGGTCTTGGTAGAAACAGCTTGTCTTCGCTCCATGTGGCGTCATCAGCTTGACTGAGGCAGGGGATCTACTTCCAGGACGGCTCACTGGCAAGATGGCCGGCAGGTTGGTCCTGGCTGTCGGCTCCTCCCCACACGGGCCTCTCTTTGCGGCTGCTCGGGCTTCCTCATGGCATGGTGGCTGCATTCTAAGAGCAGCCATCCCAAGAGTCAGGGAGTGAATCCTCCCAGTTTCTTCAGGCCTGGGTCCAGAAACTGGCACTGTGTCATTCCGTCATATTCTATTGATCAAGCAGCCATGGAGCCCAGATTCAAGGGATGTGACATAGACCCTACCTCTCTTGGGAGAAGCGTCAGTGGATTTTGGAGCCACCTTTAAAAGCCATCCTGCTTACCATTTATCCTCCACCCCACTGGAGACCTTGATCCCGGAGGGAGATGCGCTCCTACTGTGACTGCCCGAATGTCTAGGTGAGGGAATGTGCAGCCACTCTGGGCCTCTTCTGCCCGAATCTAGCGATATTGTTCCTAGACTCTCCCTTCTGCCTCCCCTCCCACTACCCTCAAAGACCACCCATCCCTCGCCTCCAGCCTGTTTCAGGATTCTAATGTGAGCATGGTTTGGGAATCTCACAGTCAAGTTTACAGAACTCTGCAATAATGTAAGGCACTGTTCTCTCTTATTCTTCCTTCTTTTTGTAAGCTAGATTTTTCTGATTTGTTTCGAGCATAGTAGGGACTGTAACAGATATTTTTGGAAGGATGTAGAAGTCTTTCCTATCTTAACAGGGGTGGAGGTTGTGGGAAGAATGCAGGGAGAAATAAAAGGAATGCAGGTGCACCAGCAGGGAGCAAGGCAGGGCCTCTACACAAGAGCAAGAGGTACAGGTTCACACTAAGGTTTTGATGGCCAGCAACTGCTTGCTTCCTGCATCTCCTTTCCCAGAGAGAACTGTGTGTTAAAAGCAGTTGCTTAGCAAGGGTTGCACGCACTCCAAAGAAATGAGTCTCTAAGGTTGGAGACCCCCAAGGATTCACTGATGTTACAGTTTAGCTGCTGGCTGGTATTGAGAAAAACTGTAAACAAATTAAGTTTAACAGAGCTTAACTGAGCAAAGAACGACTTGCAAGTTGGGCAGCTGTTAGAACTGCAGCCTGCAACACGGTCAGGCAGCATTCGGGTACAGAAAATGGAAGTGAGGTACAGAGACGGCTCAACTGGCTACAGCCAGATTGGTTACAACTCCGCTTTTGCCTTATTTGCACATGGTCTGATCAGTTGGCTGCCTGCAATTGACTGAAGCTTGGCTGCTGTGATTGGCTGAGACTCAGCTATTTGTTACAAAAGTTTACTCCTAAGTTAGGCTTTCAGTTAGTTTACATACTAAGTTGTGTTGCAGGACTCAAGTATGGAGGCATCCTCAGGCCAAATTTAGTTTAACATACTGTTTATCTTTTCTGTGTGTGATCACATAGATGATTTGCCCAGAGTGCCTTTATGTCTTATGATATCAAGCACAGTGCCCTTTGGGGTAAACTTGGGCAGAGACCTCAAGTTTGAGATAGTTTATTGAAATCTTAAATTCAAAGTTGTGAATCAGAAGAGTTTTTCTACTACTTCTTGGTATCACCCCCCGACCCCCAACTTTTTCTGAGTCTTTCTTACTCATCCTGGTAACCCTCTCCTTTCTTTCTGCTGTCAGGAAATCTGTCCTTTATAGAAGAAATTAATTAAAATTAAAAAGTTATAGACAAAATTAAATCATACTAAAGTGATAGTGGCTACCAGGAGCTTAGTTTGTTCTTCTTACTTGGAGATATTTGTGGTTTCAAAGGAGATTCTTAAGAAAAGTAATTTTGATTTCAAAGGAATGAATTTCTAATGCTACAATTTATATAATAGGGTAACGAAAATGGGAGGATTTTTGAGGAAGAGAATCCTTCTTGGAGGTCCCCAGTCAGCCTTCCAGAGTAGGGCACATCTGCCTATGTGGCAGGGCACAGCATGACTACCTTCCCTTGCTTGCCAACCTGTCCACTCCTCTGCCTTGTGTCCATTAAATCCTAGGTGGGGCCCGATAAGGGGAACATGCCCCCATCCCGACGTAGAGAACAGTCCTTTCTCCTTCTCAGAGCTCTCTAGTGTACACACGAGCAACTATATTGGGAAAGCTAACATAAGATGAACTGCCTACTCTAAATGTTGCTTTCTGTTTTTATGGGGAAGAATTCACACCCAGTATGTGAATGATTCTGTGTTTTACCTTTATTCCATCTTAACATTCCTATTGGAGTTGTTTCTGCACATCTACAGGGCCACATATTTGTTTATGTATTTTTGAACTTTTCAGTATAATGTAAATGGGAAAGCACACAAAGTAATCAGCAGACAGCTCGGTGGCTCAGTGAATTGTCACAAACTGAGCACACCTGTATAACCAGCACCCAGATCAAGAAACAACATGATTCGTACCCCAGAAGGCCCCTCACACTCCCATGCAGTCACCGTGCCCCCCAGAGTAACCAGAACTCCAGCACCTAACACTAGAGATTGGTTTTGCCTGTTTTGGAACTCTAAACAAAGGGAATGAGAAAGTAGGTACTCTTTTGTGTCTGGCTTCCTCCCACCTCATTCCTTTTTGGTTTTGACATTCATCCGTGTTGTCATGTGTAATCCTAGTTTCTTTATTTTCTTTGCTTTATAATACTTCATTGTGTGAATATACCACAATTTATTTATCTATTCTTTCATAAGGCATTTGGGCAGTCTCCAGTATAGGGCTATTATGAAGGGTGCTACTGTGAGCACTCTTGTACGTGTCTTTTTGATGCCCCTGTGGACACATTTCTGTTGGCGTATACTCAGGGGAGGAATTTCTGGGTCGCAGGATAGGTGTGTATTCAGCTTTCCTACATATTGCCAATTTTCCAAAGTGGTTGAACCAGTTTACACTCTCACCATCAGTGTAGGGAAGTTCATTTTGCTTCATATTCTTGCCAACACTTGGAATTATCAGTTTTTAAAATGTTCTCAGCTATTCGGGTAGATGCATGTTATTAATATATCTCATTGTGGTCTTCCTTTTATTTGCCTGATGAGTAATGAAGTTGAGCTTCTTGTCCTGTGTTCCTTGGCCATTTGCACATCCTCCTTTGTGAGTGCTTGTTCAGGCATTTTGCCTATTTGCTGTCGGGTAGTCTATCTTTTCCTTGTTGATTTGCAGGAGTTCTTGGATTGTGGGTACCAGCCCTTTGTAGACTTAATGCAGGGGTGTGCAGGGCCAGCACACACCGGCTCTGCAGAGCTGACTGTGGCATCTCTTCCCAGCTCTGCCTTCAGACCTCTCGTTGGTAGCCTGAGACCTGCCGTGGTGGGCAAGTTCACACCCCAGAAATTGGCAAACACTACAACTCAGGGCCTTTCCCTCTTCGTGGAGAGCTGTTTTACCAATACACTGCTAGATAAATGTATCGCAAACAGCTTCTTGTAGTCCCTGGATTACCTTTTCACTTTTTAAGTTGTATTTTGAGGAAAAGAAGTTTTTAATATAGTCCACTTCATCAAGATTTTCTTTTGTGGTTAGGGCTTTTGTGTTCTGTGTAAGAAATCTTTGCCTCCGCCTTCATGTTTATCTATATGGCTGTTTCACTTCTGAAATATTCTACTTTGCTTAGCTTTTCCCCTACTGATGGAGGACAGCCTGATACAGTTCTAAAGGTTGTTCACAAAGGGGTAAGTAGGGGCTTGGGTCCAGCTCTTGCTCCACTTAGGAAGCCGTGGCTGGGACAGGACCGAGTTCCTCAGAGGAGGTGGCCCTTTTTCTGCTTCCCACAGAGGCACCCCATGGGCTAGTGGTGGCCCTGGCTCTCTGACACCCGTAACCTCACGCCACCTTTCCAGCCTGTACTCTCCTGTCACACGCTGTTTCCTGCCTCCCTGCCTTTGCTCTTGCTGCGCTTTCCCTCCATCTCTGCATGGTCATTGTCACATACGTCTCTGGGCCCCTGCCATTTCCCGTCTCTTCTTACAGCTTGAATGTCCCTCCTCTCTTACCAGGCTGAACTCCTTGAGGGTGGAGACTGAATTACCGATGGTGCTTTGCCCACAGTGGGTGTGAGTGACCTGGTGAGCCTTTGGGCTCTGCAGCTCTGGTGGCAATAGCGCTCCTCTGGCCAGGGTCACTGTTCCCAGCACTTGGAATCCTCCCTGTCCATTCCTCTTCTGCTTTGCCCCAGTGGATGCCAGTCGGCTTGCTTTTTAGCAGCTAAATATGTGGCCTCTGTACATATCAGCTGTTCTATCTGCAGAACTACAGAGTATTTTACAAGTAATCAGTTCATGCAGATTGCACATAAATCATGTCTGCTCTGGCCATTTGGATACTAATGTTCCCTTATTAAGGCATAAGTAAGCCTTCCCGTTCTCATCCGTTCTTTCAGACTTTTTTTTTAATTACTGAAAAGTATAGTCTGGTTGTCACTACACCACCTCCTTCCCCTCCCTTGTCCCACCCCCGCATTGCCTTTTTGAGGCTCCGTTTGTTTTTCTGGAGCTTGCCAAATTGCCTTAGGAAGCTGGGTACCTTGTGAATGTATTAAGCAAAAGGAAATTCTTATCTCTAAAAGGAAGCAGTCACCGCGTTTCTGTGTGTGATAGTCTTGGCCAGTTAATATTTTCGTGAAATATGTTCTGATGGCAGCGCTGGTACCCCAGAGAGGAGGGAAGTATTGGTGGGGCTCAGAACACAAAAGGAAAATATCTTCTGCTGGAGTTTAGGGAGTGGATAAAAAGTCATTTCATGGATGTCATTCTGTCTAAATAGAGAACTTTCATTGTTTGTAATCCTCGGAAAGATTGGAAGCTCAGCTCACCCTAATTTGCACATTATTTTAACATTTCTCCATTTTCTTTTCAAACTGTAGCTACGGATCTTCGCTCTAATACACGTAGATTTCTGCTTCCAGTTTCTCTAGCCCTGCTATTAGTGTTCAGCCAGTTTTCATTTTGGTCTAAAATGACTCTAAGAGCATGGAACCATACTATTATTTCCTGCTGTTTGGTCTAAAAAAGAAGAAAAGGGGGACTTTTAGACAAGGCCCATAAAAATACCACATCTACTTTTAGAGATGTTTTATGAATGTAAATTTCCTGTCTAAATAATTACTGTTGAGGGTAGAAAGGACTCTGGAGTTTGGAAATTGTAACAACAACTTACTCCCTCTTAGCAACCATGGCGAAGGTGACACATCTCTTGTATTTTTACAGACAGGCTGACACCATAATGTGCCGTATTGCTTTTTAGATCCCATTTTTTAATCATGTGTACCAGATTATAGTGGAACTGAGGCACTCCGAGGTATTATTTTCTTCAGATAGGGGAAAAAAGATATAAAACAGGTATGCTTTGGGTGTCATTTAAAAATCACAGGATGGCTGGTAATGGTGTCTTAACAGAAAGAGAAGCCGGCCTGGATACTGCGCAGAGTCCTCTGTGTTCAGGTCGTATATTAAATTATACCCTCGATTTCGTAAAGGCTGAAGTCCTTTATGTATCTTCAGGAAAATTAAGGCGTCTTTTATACTGTGGTATTAAAAAAATCTCAGAAAAAAAATCACACGCCCTATTTTCCCTTTGGCTGGCAGCTGCTGAAATGGGTTGCGGATTGAACAAGTTAGAGAAACGCGATGAAAAACGGCCTGGGAATATTTATTCAACTTTGAAGAGGCCACAGGTGGAAACCAAGACAGATGTGTCCTATGAATACCGCTTCCTGGAGTTCACGACTCTGAGTGCTGGTGAGTACCCGGGGCGGGCGGGGGCTGCCAGGGGCACGGCCGGAGAGCTGGGCGGGTGGGGCCCTGTGGGAACCTCAAGGGCACGGCTTCCAGAAACCCAGATTTTTATGTGAAACCTCTCACTTTTTAAAAGATAGCAACTGATTAAAATTGTAACAAATGAAAACCATGTGTGAGCCAAGCAGTACACATGGATAGGCCGAATTTGGCCCATGGGCCAACCAGTTTGCAGGCTCTGTTTCGTAGCAAGCCCCACAGAAAAGAAAGGTTTGCCTTCTCTCCTCGTACGAACCGGCCGTCCACCCGAATTCCCCCGCCTTGTTGCCCGTCGCAGGAGGGCTTGTCCCTCTGGGCTTGGCTTCCCTTCACCTGAGCCAGAGGGAGTTGGGTCACCTACCACTACCACTGTCCAAGGTCTGGCCCCGGGGCGACTGGCAGGGAATGGTCAACATCTAAAGCATTTGCTGAGCACCTACTGTGTGCAGAGTGTTGGGCCGTTTTGGTGGGGGGTGGGGGAGGTTGGGAGGCATGTCCTGGTGGGGGAGAGAAGACTCATACACATGAAAAGGAAAAGGACTCAACAGGTTAAAACTGTCATTTGGAAAACATGTAAAATGTATTTTTGGAAGAGGAAGAGGGCGCTCTTCCTTTTGGGTCCCAGGAAGTCGAGAGCAAAACTTGGGCACTACGTAACTAAGGCATCTTCAGACACTTTCTCCCTGGGCTTCTGGGTGTATTTTAAGCTTCTATGAGCAGAAAGGAGAATGAGTGGGAAAAGCCCTCATACCGGTGGTTTGGAGTCCTGGATCTGCTTTGGAGTAACTGGGTAAGTCCGTAAGCCTCAGGCTGCAGTGTCCTCATCTATAACATGAGTACGTGAGTGTCCACCTCACGGGGCAGTGGTGAAGGGTAGAAGATGGAACGCGCGTGAAGGTCTTAGCACAGTGTCTGGCATGTGGTGGGGGCTGCTGGGGCTCTTCCTCCTCCTCTTCCTCCTCCTCCTCCTCCTCCTCCTCCTCGGCTACCATTCCCGCTGCTGCCATCCCTGTGCTGAGGCTCTGTTTCTTGAGCCCTGAGAGAGAAGGACGGCTGGGCACCTCTGCAGGGACTTTCTGTGTACCCCTCCAGGTCACCAGCACCGCACCCAGCGTCTTCCTCCTCGGATCGCTTCCTTCCGCTGCCCTCGAATCCTGTCACTGCCATCCTCTTAAATGGCCAGACGTCTATGACCATGCCTTCTCCCCACCCACAACTGCTGTTCCACCACCCAAACCTGTTAAAACCATGTCTGAAGACACTTCTAATGTAGCTAATGTAACACAAAATTATTTGGAGCATTTGGTCATCCGTTTATTTGTTCGGTGACTATTTGAATGCCTGCAACGTGCTGGGCATTGTAGGATGATTAAGGAAGAAACAAAAGCACGTCTAGGAAACAAGGCGGGAGGGAAGTATACCAAGGTGTTAAATATTGATTGTTGGGATGCTGAGATTATGGGGGAGTTCTTTTTCTCTCTTTTCTTTTTCTCTTTGTTTTTTTGCATCATGGTTATTTTGTTTTACCACCACAAGAGTAATTTTGCTCATAAAACCTCCATGCACAGTGCGGCGCTTGGCTCCCCTGCTGCAGCACCGTCCCTGGCCTCCGTGTTTGCTTCCCTGTTTCCCTGGGCTCCAGTCGCGTCATCCGCACTGCTGTTCTGCATCGTGCCTTCCTTGCTGGAATCATCTTCTGTTTTCTGATCATGAAATGAACACATACCCATTATAAAGAGCTAGGACAGGACTGGGGAGACCCCACCTGGCCCCCTGCCCCACCCGTGTCCTCCCACAGATCCCACCACCACTCAGCTCAGAGCCCTCTGCGGCTCCCCGCACACCAGCTCCCTCTGCTGTCATTCTCCCTCCGTTTGTCTTTGGTGTTGTGCCGCTTGCGCCTTGCTGTTTCTCAAGCCCACAGGCCTCAGGACATTTGCACTGAGTTCCTCTGCCTGGGAGTCCTCCCTGGCAACCCCTTGGCCCATCTCCTTACCTCCTTCTCCCTGAAACTTTCCCTGGCCACCTACTTAGCATTTCTACCTTCCCCTAGCTCCCCGATCTTTCTCCTAGTTTTCTCCAGAGCACTTCTTACTGTGTAATATGCCATTTATTGTGCTTCTTGCTATTTGTTTCCTTGTTCGTCTGCCTTTCTTCACTAGCAGTTAGAATCCCTTCCTACGAGTGCGGGAATTTTCTCTGTTTCATTCTCTGCTATACCCTCTGTGCTTAGAATGGTGCCTAGCATTTTATGCATAATCAATACATATTTGTTGAGTGAATACACAACATATCTTTTTGTATCCTGCCTTTTTGCAACTTAGCGAGGCATGCACCCTGCCATCCATTTGCTCTGACAGTATGACTTAATGGCTACATATGATTTAATCACTCAGCATACCATAATTTATTTAGCAATCCCCTTTTATTGGACATTTAAGTTATTTCGGGCTTTGGGCTATTATAAATAATGTTGTGATAAGTGATGTTGTACATAAATCTCTGTGCATTTTTCTGACTATTTCCTCAGGAATTACTGAGTTGAAGGATGTGAATGTCAAGACTCTTGCTTGATAAGTTGCCAGATTGCTCTCTAGATAGGATCTGTTTGTGTAAAACACGCATCTGATTATGCACAACTCTGTGGCGGGCTCCCCTGGATAAATGAAATCCAAGCCAGTATTTTGTGGCCTCTTTCCCACTTGTCCCTTGGAGGGGGACACCTTCCTGCTTGTCAGGATCCCACCCACCTGGAATTGTTCCTCCTTGACAACCATCCCATCAAAATCACTCTCTTCTGCATGCCTATGGTTTGTCAATACCATACTTTTGACACTTTTA
Organism: Indri indri; assembly: GCA_004363605.1. Lineage (NCBI taxonomy): Eukaryota > Metazoa > Chordata > Mammalia > Primates > Indriidae > Indri > Indri indri. Next base: position 50,124 of record RJWJ010001198.1, read on the forward strand.
TTACATCATATATTAAAACTGTTTGTGTTTCCTTCAGGGCAAAACCCAAGCCTTGTTCATCTTTCTGTTTGTCTTCCTTGCTGATGCTTTCTCGCCAAGAACAGCCCGTCCAGGTAGTTGGGTCCTCGTAAACCCGGAAGTAAATGTTACACATGCTGACTCCTTTTTCTGGAGGCTTTAAGCGTGTCCCAGCGGTTCTAATGAGATCATTTGTTCTTCTCCAGAATGGAGCTAACATTTGTTGAGTGCCCCCTGTGTGCCAAGTCCTGTGACAGGACAGTATATTCCTGATCTCAGGTTTTTCCTAATTTTGTTCAAGTTTATCGAGGTATAATTGAAGCACACTGCACTGCACGTATTTAAAGTGTTCAAACCCACAAAACCGTCGCCACGTCAAGATGCAGAACATTCCCATCGCCCCAACGTTTCCTCATGCCCCTTCGTCATTCCTGCTTTTTCCCAGCCCTCCAGCCCCAGACTACCACTGATCTGCTTTCTGTCACTGATTTTATTTTCTGGAATTTTATATAAGTGCAATTGCATAGTATGGACTTTTTTTGGTCTGACTTTTTTCACTCACCCAGCTTACTTATTTTGAGATTCAATGTATGTTTTTTGGCTTGTTCATCCCTGTTTTAGTGCTGAGCAGTATTCCATTGTGTGAATGTACCACAGTTTGTTTTTCCATTCACCTGTCGATGAATAATTTGGGTTGTTTCCAGGTTTGGCTAGGACAGATTAAGTTGCCGTGAACATTCATCTTTGGCTTCTCATGTCATTTTATCCTCGCAGTAACCCAGCAAGGTATATGGGTACATTTTTGCAGTGTACCCATATTTCTTTCTTTTTGCAGATGAGGAAACGGATGCTCAGAAAGTTAAGTAACTTGCCCAAAGATGCAGTGCCAGGAGTGATGGGCAGAACAGAAACACAGAATTCTAGAATCTTGGGCACCAAAACTCTAGAGATGCTAGACTGCAAGATGCTGGGCAAATAGGCATTAATACCAATTGGAACATCGTTGTTAGGAAACTTGTGTTACCACGTAGAAGGGCATACAGATACTCCTCTTCCATAAGGTTTTAGCCGTAGAAGATTTTCAAGTGGCACTTGATATGCCTATTTTTCATCGAGAAGATGCTCATTTGGCTCTTAAGCAAATATAAGTCGGGGCAAGGGTGTTGGCCCTCATCTACCTGGTGGCTTAGGCAGGAAGAAGATCATGTGCATTTTTTAAAAAAAAAAAAAAGCAGGATCATAGTTAACACTGTTGTGTTTGTCCCTTGCTCAAAGCTTGTGTCATTGTGGACAGTATTGGAACGTGCAGCCTTACTTGTAGGGTTGGCAGAGGCAAAAGCAGCAGGAATCTTACAGTGAAGCACATAAGCTGCCAAAAATCTCAATTCTGGGTGATTTGATTGGGTCTTAAATTTTCAATTAACTCTGGTCACCGAGGGATGAACCTGGCCTGTGATGGGTTTTGTCGCAGACGGAGGCCCATAAAGCATCACAGCTTCTGCAGACGGTGCCTCATTATGCCTTTTATGTGTATGTTTTGCCAGCTTCTCTGTGCCGGGCCACTCTAACACCACTTGAAAGCTACCTGTGTCAGCTCCGTGGAAATTGACTGTGTTTTATGTGTGTTTGGTGCCGGGGAGCAATCCGTGTAATGAGGCCAGTGCTTGGGCCTTGCTCGAACTCTCCAGGCCTGCACTGTCCAGTGCAGGAGCCACCAGCCACGTGGCTATGTAAGTGTAATCATTAATTAGAATTAAATAAAATTAAAAATTCAGTTCCTCTATCACACTAGCCACATTGCAAGTGCTCGGCAGCCCTCTGTGGCTGGTGGCTGCCATAGTGGACAGTGCAGACGGAGAACATTTCCATCCTTGCAGAAAGTTCTATGGGACCGTGCTGTTCTAGTCTGCTTTCAACGGAGGAAAACTCGGTTCCAGGTCAGAATCTGTGTCTCTGGTTTAGAATAACATATGATTGTATCATGAACATTTGCCCTTGGGTTCATAGTGACCATAGGGTGATGATTCATTGATTTCCACAAATATTTACTGAAGGTCGACCTTGGGCCAGATGCTGTGTCCTGGGGACATGTGGGTAAACCAGACAGGAGATTTTCCTGGTTGCCTTAGTCACCTCGGGCTGCCATCACAAAAGACCACAGGCTGGGTGGTTTAAACCACAGACATTTATTTCCTCACAGTTCTGGAGGTTGGAAGTTTCTACTTTGGAGATCAGGGTGCCAGCCTGGTCAGCTTCTGGTGAGGGCCCTCTTCTTGGCTTGCAGAGGACAGCCTTCTCACTGTGTCCTCACTTGGAGGGAGGGAGGGAGAAAGAGCTCGCTCTCTGGTGTCTCATCTTAAAAGGACACTAATCCTATCAGATTAGTGCCCTACCCTTATGACCCGATTTGACTGTATTATGTTCTTACTCCATATACAGTCACAGTGAGAGTTAGGGCTTCAACATATGAATTTTGGGGGACACAGTTCAGTCCATAGCACTGGTCTAGTCCACTACTCTACATTGGTTCAAACTCTCTTACAGATGAAGAACCAGTACTTGATGTACCAGTACAGCGATGGTGACAGAGGGGATAGTGGTAGCCCCCAGGCTTGATGGAGGAGTGTGTGTGTCAAGGAAGGCTTGGGATCCTCATCTGGGTTTGGAGTTAGGCAAAAGATAGGAGCAAGAAGAGGGTGGAAGGAGATAATCTCTACATGCAGAAGGGACAAACTGTGGGAGGGACCAAAACCCAGAGTCAACACTGCGTATACGGGGAGCTGCAGGCAGTTCAGTTTGGTTGGAGTGTGGCTTTGAGAAGAAGTAAGTGGGGTCAGATGACAAAAGGTCTTATGTGTTGGGCTGAGGAGTCTAGGCTCTCTCAAGAGCACTGAGAGGTTTCAGCTCTCTTCACACAGGGCGTGTCCACTACACATGAAAGAGGTGTAGTCAGTGCTGTCAGTCCTACCGAACGGTGTCTCAGCGGTATTTGTTTGGGTAACTTTATTGAAGTATAATTTACATATAATGAAGTACATGCATATTATTAAATAAGAGTATGGGTTGATGAGTTTTGATAAATGTAAACATCTGTAGAATTACCACCACACCACACTCAAGATAAGAGAATTTTCCGTTAACCCAGTAAGTTCCTTTGTGTGCCTCCCCTAACCCCAGACAAGTGCTGATCTGCCGTCACTGTAGATTAGTTTTGCTTCTTTTTGAATACCACATAAATGGAATCATGCGGTACTTATGCTTTTGTGTCTGGCTTCTTTAACTCAGGATAATGCCTTTGTGATTCATCCATGCTGTTGTATGCACCGAGAGTTCATTCCTTTTTGTTTCTGAGTAATATTCCCTTGTTTCGATGTGCAGCAATTTGTCTCACCACTCTCTTGTTGAACATCTGGGCTATTTCGAGTTTGGGGCTATCAGGTGAAAAGTTGCTGTGAATATTTGTGAACAAGTCTTTTGCATGGACACATATTTTCATTTCTGTTAGGTATTAATAAATGTGTAGGAGTAGAATTGTTGGGCTGTTTGATAAATGTATGTTTACCTTTATAAGACACTGCCCAACTGTTTTCCAAAGTGGTAGTACTGTTTTACATTTCCAGCAACGATGTTATGAGAGTTAGTAGCTTTATTGGTCCCTAAATCCTCTGCCTACTATGGTGAGTTTAAATGAAATTGAAGGGCTCCCACACGAAAAAGTTCAAAAATAACTTCTGCTCCATTCCCTTTCTCAAGCTTGTCTTCCATTTTCCCTCTTAAATTCTTTCTTACAGAACATTCCCATGACACACGTTTCAGTTTCTAGGATCAATCCACATCACCACATTTTTAAAATTCCCATCTTTGTGGTTTTCCTGTATAAGAGGTCTTTAAAAGCTGACCCTTGGGATTCTTTCTTCCACATTGTGCTGACCAGGCTCATACTTGGATTTTGGCTGCCGGCATTTCAGCCTTCAACTCTGTATATAAATTTTGGGTGGTCATGATAATGACACAGGATGACATTCCTTACTGCAGACATGCACATTGTGCAATGAATCATTTACGGGTCCAGTTTTTCTTTAACCTCCAGTCTGGGTGACATTAGCCCAAAACGCAACCGCAGAAGCAGCTGATCATCATTGTCTGTATAAGATGTCGTTTTAGTCTCCCTTCACAGCCGGGAAAAAGGCTCATCTAAAAAGATGGATTATGATTTACATGATGTTCTGAAAATTGAGAAATTAAAATTTTGAGGGGCTAAGGGCTTGGGTGCCTGATGGCTATTTAGAAATCCTGGCACCGTTAGCCTTTCTGATTTCATGAAGGGAGGTGGTAGGCAAGTTCTAAGATATCCAAAAGACTATAAGCCTTTAAAATGAATCATTACCTTAAAATAGTAGTTCTCAAACTCGAGGGTGAATGAGAATCACCTGGAGAGCTTGTTAAAACACAGATTCCCAGGCCCCGGCTTCAGAATCTCTGAGTCAGTGGGTGTGGGGCGTGGCCTGGTGACCTGCCACAGGTAACAAGTTCCCGGGTGATGCTGGTGCTACTGGGCTGGGGACCACACTTTGAGAACCTTAAAAGGCCCTGTGGAGTACAATTTTTTTTTACCTGCATGGAGATGGCAGAAAAAAGGATACTGTGTGATTTTTTTTTTTTTGAGTATAAAATAAATTTAATAAATACATACCTACCTATATATTATGACCAACTCCTAACTTATATCCTTAAAATGGCTTCTCCCATCCAAGTACTAACCAGGCCCGACCCTGCTTAGCTTCCGAGATAGACGAGATCGGGCGCGTTCAGGGTGGTATGGCCGTAGACTAAAATGGCTTCTAATATACTTAGGAGGACAGGCCAGAGTTCTAAAAAAAATAATAATGTCAGACGGCACTATGATTCTCAAACTTTGTTTAAAAAATTCCCTTGCCCAGGCTGCACAACAGACCAATTAAGTTAATCCTGGGGAAGGGACCCAGACATCAGCATTTTTTTTGAAACACAGGTGATGCCAGCATGCAGCTGAGGCTGGGACCAGTGAGTGGGCATGTGTGAAGTGCCAGGTGGTTTGTGTGAATGTGGGTACCCCGACGGATGACGCTCAGGGGGTCACCACCGTGTGGGGAGATTTGTTTCCGTTTAGCCCTTGGGGCTGTTTGAACATCCTGCAGGTTGCCTCCAGTTCCCAGAAACCTGGTCTCTTTTGCTAGAATGTTTTTTTTTTTTTTTTTTGAGACAGAGTCTCACTCTCTTGCCTGGGGCGAGTGCCGTGGCGTCAGCTTAGCTCACAGCAACCTCAAACTCCTGGGCTCGAGCAATCCTACTGTCTCAGCCTCCTGAGTAGCTGGGACTACAGGTGTGCGCCACCATGCCCGGCTAATTTTTTCTATATATATTTTTAGCTGTCCAATTAATTTCTTTCTATTTTTGGTAGAGACGGGGTCTCGCTCTTGCTCAGGCTGGTCTCGAACTCCTGAGCTCAGGACGATCCGCCCGCCTCGGCCTCCCAGAGTGCTAGGATTACAGGCGTGAGCCACCGCGCCCGGCTCTTTTGCTAGAATGTTTCACTGATGTGTGACATGGCCAGGAAGCCCTGGTACAGTCAGTGGTCTGAAAACTTGGCCCGCCATGAAGTCAAGCCACCTCAAGGCTGGGCTCTCAGGAACAGCCCCCAGAGGAAGCAAAGCTTTTCTTGGACCTCGAAGGAGAGGAAGGACCCAGATTAGCCTTGGTGGGTGGCGGAGAAGAGGCAGCCCTCCGCTCGGGAAGGGTGCAAGGAAAGACAGGAGTACGAATGGATGGTTCTGAGTCAGGAATAGCGAGGAGGGGAAGGGCGGATAAGAAAGAGCCAGTATGAGAATGTCAGCTTTGCTCATGGGTGACCATGTAGGGTTTGAAGGTGCTCTGGGTGGGGGGCGTGTGCCCTGGGGATAGCTGGGTTTCAGTTGCACCTGAGATGCAGGGACCCAAGTGAAGAGGACGCGTTTGTCTGCTGGAGAATTTACTCCCTGTGGTCTAGCCTGGGGGTTCTCAAAGTGTGGTCCCCATAGTGGCAGCAGCAGTACCCGGGAACTCGTTGGAAATGGAAAATCTTGGGCCTTACTCGAGACTTGCGGAATCCCAAACTGCTATGGGTAGGGGCTCAGCGGTCTGTTTGCACACGCCCACCAGGTGCTTCTGACGTTGCCAGAGTTTGAGAACAACTGGGCTGGGGGCTCTGCCAACCACAGTGGAGGGGGACAGTGGAGAAACACACAGGGGAAGGATGGATTTGGGACTGGAAAGCCTGAGTGGATGGGAGTGAGTGTTTGCAAGGTCGCTGGGGCTCAGCGGAAGGAAGAGTGAGAGGTGGGTTTAGGGGACAGTTTCTTGCTGGCCAGTGGTTTTGCAGCCAGTGGTTTGGGTCTGTAGACAGCCTCTTCTTGGTGCAGGGGCCTTGGCTAGTGAATATCTCTGTGCCCTTCACCCTCGTCAAGGGCCAGAGGGTATAGCCCAGCTCCAGGGGCCGTCAAAACTGTGGCGTGGTGGGGGTGCATTTACACCCCAACATCTAGGTAGGCCTTTATGTTCAGTTCCGTGGCTCCTCCCGGTTCGCTCTCACTGCCTCACGTTGGCAGCAGGCCTGTAGGCTGCGGCTGGGCCGCAGCAGTCTCGTGGTCCAGCCTCCTCCTTGGCTCTTTCCTGGAAGCCTTTGCCCTAATTAGGTCTCCTACCCCCGCTGTTCCCTCCACTCCAGCTGCCCTTTTCAACTCCTGTGCTTGCTCTTGCCACTCGGACCAAGCCCCACAGAAATGACCCATAGTGGACAATATAGAACAAGTGTTAATGGACTCATCTTACGTCTGTGCTGTAGCAGGGAATTGGCCAGGATGCACACCTGGCTGCAGGTGCCCGCAGGTGCTGCCCCCTTTACACGGAAGACCAACATGGGAAGCTCTGCAAAGCAGGGGAAAGGACTGTGGGGGATGGGTGGTTATTTGCATTACAGGAGGATTCTTGGTTTAAAGTGGGTTTCACCATGGGGTTCCTTTAGATACAGCCTCAAGTGCCCTGAAGTGTTTGTTTTGCCATCCCTTAATGAGGTATTTATTACCTCTCTCTAAATATGATACCTGCAGATTTAGAACATAACAAATTCATCTATAACATTTGCAGCTCTTCAGCAGAAGTGAGCGTAAAGTCACTGATGTTGATGGCATTTTTTGTAGGTAAAAACAAACCAACCAACCTTGAAGCAGGATGTCAGAAGCCCTGGAGGAGGGAAGGTTGGTGGCGAGAAGGAAGGCCCAAAGCATCTCTTGGTATTATAGCACAAGGCAGGGGGCCCCTGTCTGAGCCGGGTGAGGGGTGACTTTTTATATCCCTCACACCTTAAGCTCACCCTGGAGGGAGGGTCCTCCTGGTACAGGCTGTTCTGCCCTATGCCGTCTCTGGCCGTGCCGGGGGTCCTTGCAGATGCTGTCGTTATCATCATTAGCAGTAGCAACGGTAATAACAGCTGACGTGCCATGCACCTGTGCACGTTAATTAACCCTCACAAGGATCCTGATTTTACAAATGAGACAAGGCTCAGTGAGGTTGCCCAGCACTCCGGTGGTCCTGCAGCGAGTACACGGCCGGCTAGAATCAGAACTCAGACTTGCCGTCTTCAAATCCTTCACTCTTCAGCAATGTGGACTGTACCAGACGTCCCCCAGGAATGGCTTTGAGATTTGGTAGGTTCTGGTCTGTCATTCAAAGGCCCCAGCTGTACTAGCCCTCCCTTCCATTGAGCCCTGCTCCAGGGAGAATTTGCCCGTTGTTTTGGAGAATATAGGTGGTAGGGACGAGAGTCGCAGCTCTGTGTTGTCTTGTGCTGTATGGTTTGCAGTGCAGCTTCATGTACTTTAGCTCAGTTAATCCTTACAACTCTAGAGGTGATGTTTTAGTTCTGTTTGACAGATAGGGAGGCCTGATTGCGGGGTGGTTCTGCCCTGCAGAGCCACAGCTTGGACTGAAGTCTTCCCACTCCACGTGGCCTGCGCCTCTTGCTGCTGCCTAGGACCTGCAGGGTCCCCGAGGGTCACAAGCCACATTAAAGGTCACACTGCCCATCATCTGTTGGGGACCACTTTTCTTATGTACCAAGAACTTGAGTGTTGGTTAATAAGCCACTGGAGGATAGTGTTGGCTTCTGTTTGTTGCTGGTTTTAAAATAGGGCTAAGTTTGACCTCTAGCTCAGATTTAGAAGGCCGAGTCTGAACTTGGTTATATGTGGATGGCTGCCACTTAGTCCCGGTTTTGTAAATATGCCAAAATCAGGACTTACCCTGTGCTGAATGTAGACTCCTCCTTTGCTGAAAATAGTATGCGCAGTAGAGCAGGGAAATATTTTTCTTTCCTAGAAAATCGCTCCTTTGCTCCTCTAGGTATCATCGGCGTCTGTGAAACCATCTGTTCCTTCTGATACAATTTCCAGACTATTAGATTAAACAGTTCCTCATGACCCACTTTCAGCTTCTGTTTCCTATCACTGTTCATTAATAAGTTGTGTAGCAGTTTTCAAGGAGAGTGTGTGTGTGTGTATGTGTTTATTTAATTTCGGTTTGGGTAAAAGCAATTGTTGGTTGGGGTGAAGTTAGTTAATTTCCTACCTGTTTTCATTTTTGTTTCCGGTTTCTGTAATTGCTAAGAGTTGGTTTTTGTTTTTAAGATTCATGCAAGGAAGTCAATGGCATGAGTTATGAGTGGAGGTCCTGGCTGGGAGGTGTGCTAAAAACAGACCCTGTTTTTAAACAGACGATGCAAAGAGTGGTGAGGAAATCGGTTCCCATAAAACATGTCTCAAGGCAGATAAATACGCTTTTACGGTTTGCAGGAATTTTTTTTTAAAGATAAATGAGATAATATGTGTGACATGGCTTTAAGCTTTTCTGAGCAAAGCTAGTACATACATCTTCCATATTGTTGCTTTTGATGTTGCAACCAAGTCTATTAGCATTAATGTTACTGTTAAATATTCACTAATGGGGGTAATAAGATTAGATTTAAGAGGGAGGAAGGCATTCTTTGCATTCCTTTCTTAATGTTAAAACTCTTCATGCTCTTTTCCCAGCTACTTTAAATCCAGACCAAGAAACAACACTCAGTCTTGTGTGAAAATGGGCTCAGGTGTGTGTGTGCGCGCGCGTGCGCGCGTGCACAAGACCCAAGCAGTAAATTCAACGACTTAAGGCTGGCTGCCTTCAGTAAAATGAAATTCCTTGGTGATGACTGTTATCTGTCAAAGCAAAACCAAATTATTTTTCTGCAGGGATTCATAAAAGCAGCCCTGTGGTAGTGGTAATAATTTTTATCTAATTTGGTTAAAGCAGAACAGAAAACAAGTTAATGTGCTATGCACCCTACTAATTATTATTAGTGATATTGCTTCAAAGAATTTTTATAAAGTGACTTTCTCCAGTTTCACTGGGGTCCAGCAAATTTTCTAGTTTGACCAGATTTTACCGATGCTTTAGAAGAAAAGAGGCCTGTTGCATTTTATCTATGAAATATTTTCTAAAGCAATTCTGGTGTGGAAAGGTAGGTGACTCTGGCTTCGAGTTGCATGTCACTGTCAAGTCTAGAAAGCCATTTCCTCAGTTCTGTGTTTCAGACATGCTGTTCTTTGTTTACAGGTCAGATCTCCTGATAAGTAAAATTTGCGTAGGCAAGGAGTATCTGCTAAGCATAGCAGCAGCTGAGCTTTTTTCCATTCTTCTGCATAAACATGCTTTTCAGGTGCATGCATAGGATTGACTGGGAGGAGTATGCATCAGCTGACAGCCTCACTGGGCCCTCTTGAAAGAGGAAGGGAATTATTTCAGTCCGGCATCCCTGATAAAAATTCAGAATTAGTTTGTAAGCATGAACACAACATGGCACCATGAGGAATGAATGTTGTTTTCGACACAAGATGGGTAATACATCCCTAAGGGAGCTGGAATGCTTATTGGGTGGACTTTCTTTAATGGAGAAAGCAGTCTTGTTTTGCAAGGTTGTTCAGCAAAATAATTCACTGAATGTTTACTGATTACCTACTTTTTTTCAGGCTGTGTTGAGCATGCTGTGGTCAACAAGATGGGGAAGTCTCTCAGTGTAGGAAACAGCATCTAAAACACCCCACCAAATCCCAGAGTTATTAATGTCCTAGTCCAGCGTCTGTTCTCCCACATTTGGAAACCAGTCGTTTGGGCACAGCCTCAATAGATTCTGTGTGTTATCTTGGAAAAGTATCTGCTTTGACTTACCATGATTTCTCCTTTTTCTGGTGGCCCCTGCATGGCTGGGGATTTGTCTGCTGTTTGGCGGGTGCAGGAAGGCTCTGGAAATCCTAAACCAAGTCTAATCCTTGGGCCCACCAAACCGCAGCTTGGAGACCACTGGGTTAGTGCCTCAGTCAAGCCAGCTTCCTGGGGGTTGGGTGGACTCATTTGAGCTGCTAATGCCAACAGGCTGAGCTTTTGGGGGCTTAATAGGTGCATGGAAGATGCCCTGGGTGTGTCCATTTTGGCTTTCTTGGTGAAAAATGGCTTGTTTGGGCAGAGTGAGATGAGATGAGGCTTGCAAAAGAAAAGTTAACTGCTGCTGCTTCTTACAGCCTGGGCCAAAACAATGCCAGAAGGATGGACGAGGTGTGGGGAGAAGGGTGTTCGGTCTTTATGGAATATCTTGCTTTATCCCCCAAACTGGTGGCCCAACTGCTCCTTTTCTTTCCACTGTTTCTTGCCAATCTAGAAACTGTAAACAAAAACAAAATTTACTCCCATTTCTACACAGTGGCTTTTTTATTATGGATGCCATATAAATGGATTAGACCAAAACAACTAAAATTCAAGAAAACTTACCTTTTCTCTTAATACCCTTCACATTCTTGACTGTAAAGTGTGAAGTCTGAGGTGGCTTAAAGCAGGCGGCGAGCACCAGTATCCCAGAGAGGTGAACCAGCCGAAGTTTTGTTCTCCAAACTGGGAGGAATGTTGCAGTACTGCGCAGAGCTTGGATTTGGGCGCCAAGTTAACTGAGGAAAAAAACCACTTTAAACTCAACTATTCTGTTTATTATTAATATTAACAATACTGTGATATCGAGCAGCGTGGTGGCCACCTGCCAGGATGGCCCTCAGTGGTCCCCACCTGCTGGTATTCACAGCGTTGTGTAACCCCTTCTCCTGGAGTGTGAGCCGGAGCTACTGACTTGCTTCTAGTGAACATCCTGGGTACAGCCAACATGATGGATTGTCACTGCTGAGATTAGGCTATAAAATGATCATGGTTTCCATCTTGGGCTCTCTCGCTCTCTCTTGCCCGCTCCCTCTGAGGGAGGCCGGCTGCCATGGTGTGCACTGCCCTGTGGACAGACCCACTTGGCAAGGAACTGAGGAAGGCCTCCCACTAACAGCCAGTGGGCAACGGAGGCTGACAGTCGAACAGCCCTGGAGAAAGTGAATCCCGCCAGCAACCATGTGCTTGAGCTTGGAAGTCGATCCTCCCCCAGTGGAGCCTTGAGATGGCTTCAGCCCTGGCCTACATCCTGAGGCACCCTTGTGAGAGACCTTGAGCCACAGGCACCCAGATTAGCTTCACCTGGATTTCTGACTCACAGAAACTGAGATAATGTTTGTTGTTTTAAGCTACTAAGATAATTAGTACAGGTAGTTTATGTTAAAAGTCTGCTCCTCTATGAGAGGCAGCTTTGTGGAGTTGTCAGAAGCACAGATTCTTGAGACAGGCTGCCTGGCTTCAAATTCTGGCTCTGCCATTTATTAGCTGTGTGACCTTGGGAAAGTCACTTAACCTCTCTGTGCCTCAGTTTTCTCATTGGAAGATGGGAAATGTAGTTTGTGACTTCCAGCCTCTATATTCCAGGAAGATTAGCTAGGATGGGGTGGAAATGTGTTTTAATTGACACAAACCATAGTCTGTGCTGCAGTGAGTATAAAAGAAGGGGTCACATTAGGAGTTTTCTGTGACTCTCTCAAGCCTCTTAAACTCCCAGACCAGGAAGCTCCTGTTTGGCTGAGGGAAATTTTCCATAGGAAGGGGCAGCTGTGAGTCCTTAGCAGCCAAAACACAGCACTTGGGAAATGGGTGCACTGGTCCCTTAAAGGTCTTCGACAAGGATGGTCCCTAACGTGTTCTGCTAATCTGGAGGCAGATGATCACTGTGTTCATTTTTCCATCCTTGTCATTTCTCTGATGCCATGGAGACACATCCATAACATCTTTTTCTAATTTCATGCCACGGGCCTGTTGAGCAGAGCTCATCTCTTCTCAAGACTAAATTATATGTTTAAGAAATGCCTTCTGCCTCGACCACAGTTATTCATCAGCCTGGTTGTAAGTTGCTAAGCCCGCTTCCAGCTGTGAAAGTCAGGATTTGTGACATTTAAACATATTGATGAAATGCAAATGCCCTGTGGTTAGCCTTCCACAGGCCCTAGCACTCATTTACATAAATGAGGAGGAGTTGGAAGGGGTGGGCAGCAGAGCCCTCCCTCGAATTGGAGAACTGTTCTTCACTGGGCGCTGGCGTCTGGTCACTGCTTTCGGTGGTAATGAGGTTTGGCTCTTCCCGTATGTCCCCAGTTCATTGTGGGTTGTTTACTCGTAGCTACAACTAGTTTTTTTATTTCTTCCCTTCTTTTTTCTAAATCTAGGTTCCTCTAATTCAGTCCCTCCCCTCTAAAAATAAGCATGAAATTTTTCGTCTAGGGAAATATTTATATAAATGATATTAGCGCTCCTCAATTCGTGAGAGTTTCTTGGGTCTTCTTGCTGTTTTCACTTTATTTTCTCGCTAGCAGGAAAATAAAATTGCCTTCGATTGACATGCTCTCCTGCTGGGAACCCAAGACATATTATGCCCTTTCTGTGCCTTCCTACTTGTGATGAAACAGTAGAAAATCCCCAGTAACCTTAAATGAGATAGGTGCTGACGATTAATCCAGTATCTGGAAGAAATCTAATAATTTACTCATTTTTCCCCTTGAAAGAAACATCATATGAGTTGAGGCAGCTGATGCCATGTGAACAGAGGTGTGCTTTAATGGAACCACCATTAATAATTTACTGTAATAGTCTAATAGTTGCTGTTTTCGTGACCAAAAATTTGTTTCAGCCCTCGCTTTATGGTTGAAATGTAGGATCAGTTAATATTGAGGGATGACAGCCTCCCTGCAGAGAGAAAATGGGAAATCTTGGTGTCGTCATCCGCCTTATGACTAATAAATGGCTTTTCTTAATTGTATGGAACAGAGAAACCCAGGGGGATGTAATTCATTTCTCTCCAGCTTGTGATGTAAATTGGAAGTAAGGAAAAATAACTGCATGCCGGAGTGGGGACGTGAACTCGACCACTGAGCTGCGTCTGACTCGCGGGGTTCGCCGGGTACGGCAGACAGCCCCCCCCACGGCGGAGCGTCTCCTTCGCTGTGGCGTTGCTCCGAGTCCCTCTCTCGTCCCGGGCCCAGGGTGTTTCTCTCTGAGGGGTGACGGAGCCCCTCTGCCTGCAAGCTGTGGCCCCAGGTCTTCTCCCGGCTCATTCCCTCCTGTCCTCCGAGTCTCTGCTCAAAAGCCACCACCTCAGAGAGGCCTTTTCCTACCGGCCTGCCCAAAACAGCCCTTCCCTTTGGCCCACTCACTTTCAGCCTCCACTCCCCGCCTCGCGTTCTTCTTGGAACTTGTCAGCATCCGAAATCATTATATTTTATTGTTTAGTTGTTATTTACGGTGTCCCCCAGCCATCCATCATGTATGCTCCATGAGGGCATGACTTTGCCTTGTTCACTGCTGGGTCCTCAGAGCCTCAGTGCTCAGGGCACTTGCTGAGTGACTGAATGAGCGAATGATTAATATAAAAACTCCAAAATGCAGAATAACTTAAAAAATCTTGCACGTGCACAGCAGCCTTCTTTAAAGGTATATTGATTTGAGGCAGATGACACAGTCCAAGTTGCTCCTCTGAAGGTGGCTTGGTGCCATTATCCTTATATATTTGTGCCGATGGCCAGAAGTCCCAGAACATAACCATCCCATTGATGTCATTCCGAGGCAGTGGGCTTCGGAGCAGACCTTCTGCAATATGCCCTCAGAGAACCTATGCGTCTCACGATACCGATCGCAACTCCTTGTTGGTTCAGTCTTTTCCCTGGCTGGATATGAAGGCCCTTGAGGACGGAGGCCGTTTCTGTTTCGCTAAGTGCTCTGTCCTTAGCCTCTGCCACTGAGCTAGACAAGGCTGGTTCTGAGAGTATCAGGAGATGCTGGAGGTTGGCACCAGCTGCTGCCATCGGGATGCAGTGCTACAGACAGGAGAAAAGGCCCCTTCTTCCCTCTCCTGCCAACCAGTCTCCACCTGGGGGCCCTACTGGCAGAACCCTGTGGCACTTCAGCTGGCAAAGGAGGAATGCAGTGTGCCCAGTCCCGCCTGCCGCACAGGTCAGAGTCTAGGGAACTGGACTTGGCTCTGAGGGACAGCACTAAATGACCAGCACAGTCCAGCCTTTCAGATTCGCAGCGTCCATACGTCCTTCTGCACGTTTTTAACTTGAGACAACAGCAAGACGATGTTGTTTCTGCCTACAATGCCTCCGTGCTTCATACAGTGCGCTCACTTTTAAGAGGAAACAAAGTCCCAAACGGCCTGGTGGGTCAGTCTCTGGGTGATGAGAGCTATTTTCTTGGTTTGGTCTTTACGATACAGCATATTCAGACGGCACGGGTGGGATGAGAAGAGGCGTTAGTGTTGCTCAGGTGTGGCAACTGGTTGCTGGGACTTGGCCTGTGCCCTCAGCCAGCACCTCACGTGGCTGGGGTTTCTTTATTACTTGGCAGAATGATCTGGGGATCTAAATCCTTGGTGGTTCTGTCTCTTAGCTGCTTTATTTTCCACTGAGTACCAAGTGCCACCCCAGAGGCTCCCCTGGGTGCCATACTCTGCCCTGCCCCTGCCGAATGGCCGCAGTTCAGCTTCCCTGCGGAATTTGGGATCATTCAGCCCAGCCAGTGCAGTAGTTGCCTTCTGTGCCTTTGTTTCTGTGGCATTCATAACCTAAAATGGCCAAGGGGCAATCTCAGCTTCCCGTTCAGGGAAACCATTCCTGTGTTCCTGGAGGAAGCATTCCTCTCTTGGGGACCAACACCTCCAAACCTGCAGATCCCAAAATCGTAGGGCCAGTAAGCAAAATTCTGAGTCTCCAAGGTTTGAGAGGAGAGGAGCTGTTCCCGCTTCCACCCCTCAGTGGCCAGACCTGCATATTCTGGCTGTGGAAGAAATAGAACTGACTCAGCTTGTCCTCCTTGTCCTGGAAGAGCGAACTCCAACTTGTCAGGATGTTGTCTCCCAACTGGCTCCACAGGGAATTTTGGACTAATACGTGGTGCTTTTTAAAACAATGTATGGAATCCTGCAAACACAGTGGTGGCTAGGGCTCTTTTGGCTTTGTCACTGCATTGCATGGTGAATCGGCAGTTAAAAAGTGGCACTGGAGGGAAGCCGATGCCTATTTTTTTTCTTCATTTCTCTTTGAGCACTTTGAAGTGGCCATCACTTCAAAGCCTATAGACATCCAGGCCACTGTTCCCAGCATCACTCATCACCTGAGGGTTGTCTGGCTTCCTGGGGGTGTGCTGGCATCTTTCTGATGGGCCCAGGACTAGTCTGTGTTTATCTTGCGGGGAGGAGGGCAGATAGCAGCGTTCACAAATTAATCAGCGGCTGTTCATCAGTCCCTCGCTCTCCATGTCAGGGAACAGCGCTGGTGGGGTGATGAAAAGCATGGGCTTTGGTGTAGCACAGATCTGGTGGGAGACCCATCTCTCCCATTTGCTTTGTGACGTCAAGTGAGTTACTTATCACCTTGCTGTCTCAGTTTCTCATCTGTAAGATGCGATATATTCCCTGGAGTTGTTAGCATTGAATGAAGTCATCACATAAGGCATTGACAAGGCCCATAGATAATTCTCAGTAAATGATAGCTGTTTTTATTATGTGAAATGCAAAGAGTCAAATATGAGTACAAGATTTCCTGCCCAAGACAGGAATGATTTAAACAATTCTTTGGACCTTCATTTCCTCATCTGCAAAATGAAGGTGTTTGCCTTACAATTTATCCTTCTCCGGGGCATGTTTTTCATCCTATTGGGTGAGTACCTGCACGGTAGAACAGTGTGGGATGCGGCACAAACCAGGTCACCAGGACCACAGGCATTGGTCAGAGGAGAAGTCAGTGTTCACAAGGGTGAGGGCAGCCCAGAGGGGTAGGCTTTGGTGTCCCGAAGGACAGGGCAGTGTAGAGAAATGTGGGAGGCCTTGGAGAGAAGCTCCCTCTCTGAGGTTAGAAGCCAACAGGGTGGGAGAAGGTAGTCATGCTTTGTCTTAATAGACTGCTTTCAAGCATACAGTGTGTTTTAGTGGACCTTATTTAATCATCTTTGAATAAGGAACTTCGATTCTTACTGGGTTTATCAATGGGTGTGATAAGATGATCAATATGTAGAAATTTGGCACCGTAGTGACCTGGTATCATGGCATCTGGCCCAGTTTCAGCGGTGGAGGTCATGTCCTCTGGCCAGCAGTGTTGGGCTAGTTGTGCTGAAGGCATAGATGGGATTGCAGAAGTTATATGCGTGTATGTGTGTACGTGTACGTGTGCCATGGTTGTTCAAAGTCATTTCCTCAGAAAATCTAAATGGGAAACGGGTGTTATCGAGGAGTCCATTTATGGCCAACAGCGATTTCCTAGTAATGTTTAGAAGGGAGAGGGGCCTCTGAGGTCACCCTGCCTGTCTGAACCTGTGCAGATGAGGAAACTGAGGGCATTGGTGGAGAAAGAACTCCCCAGGGCCAGTTAACCTGGTGGCTCCAGCCTCTGGAAGAATCCAGATTTCTTGGTGGCTTCTGGTCTCACCATGGTTCCACACTGGCCATTTTCCTCAGATTTTGATTCTTTAACATTGTATTTATCACTTCAGCTTTAGACATTGTCATTCCTGGGTAACTGGGAGACTGGAATGCAGGCCTGTGAAGATCATCATGTGTTGGGCCAAAGCCCTCCTCTGTTTCAAGCAGGAAGTCACGTTCTCCTGGAGTTGGAAATGTAACTGAGACTTGTCCCTGCCTTGCTGAGATTCCACACCTTCCTCAGGCCGGTTGTTCCTTGTAATTCCAGAATGTTCCAGCTGAGTTCTCCTCAATGCCTCCTGGCCCAGTCCTCCCACCACACACCTGTCCCACTTTCCTGCAACCTTTGGGCTTCTTCCAGTTCTCTGTCCT
Source organism: Indri indri (assembly GCA_004363605.1). Classification (NCBI taxonomy): domain Eukaryota; kingdom Metazoa; phylum Chordata; class Mammalia; order Primates; family Indriidae; genus Indri; species Indri indri. The sequence continues at coordinate 67,441 of RJWJ010001198.1, forward strand.
CTTCCTGGCCTCAGTTGTTTAGGGTCTTATTGTGAGAACTGTTTGAAGGTTCTAATTTCTTCTCTCATGAAATGAGAACCAGGCCAGAGGCTCCTGGCTCAGGTTTGTATCTGTCTATTTGGATGATCTCAGTTTTTTCCTTATATTCAGTGTTTAATTAATTCCCGTATGTCATTGCTCAAGCCCTTGACTCAGTCACAGGGAGGAAAGAGGGCCATGTGGGGAAGGACACGTTGCCTTTCTCAGTGGCTTCCTGTCCCAACACCTGTTGTTTTTTTTTAAAGGCAAAGTCCCAAATTTCATAAACAATTATAACACTCCTCACATTATTCAGGCAAAGAAATACGACTTTTCCTCCTAGGCTCCTCAGGCAGTTTACTTTTTTCCCCTTTTTTCTTTTCTTTCTTTTCTTTTTCTCTTTTCTTTTCTCAGCTTAAACTTCTTTTTTGCTATGTCAGCAGTCAGGGAAATGAGAAGAAAGGAAAGAAAAATGGTGAATACAAGAACCATATTCAGGAGGTGCCTGGCTCTGCTGACAGAGGCTGCAGTGAGCCCCTCATATCTGAATATGCCCCTGGGGCTTGTGTATGTGGGCAGTTCTGAGGCTCAGTGGGGTTGCCGGTGAAAGTGATGAGGGAAAAAAGGGACTTGGTGTAAATTTCCCAGGGTCACCTTTAAAAAGGATAGCGTACTTCTAAGCTACATCTTAAGAGCTTTCAAATTCAAAAGAATAAAAAAGTTTAAAAATATTCAGATTTCTGTACATAATTTTTCAATCAAATTTGTGCCATAAACCGTAATTTTTATGTTTTTTGCATGTTTTAGAATACTTAAGGAACTTGGGATAACCAATTCATAGTGCATGTGTACCTACTTAAAAAACTTTTATGAGGTGTTTTAGCAATGGAAGAGTGGATCCAGGGTCTCCTCCCAGTTCTGCAATTGGCTAGCTGGGCCCTGCTGGACGAGTCACTTCCTCTCCCTGACCTCTCTTTCAGTCGCTACTGTTCATTTAGTACTTGACTATACACCAAGTTGCTACACAGGCCTGTATGCGAATTATCGCTACAGTCCTGAGAGGCAGGTAATTATTACTATCGACATTTTCGAGTAGGAAAACGAAGTGCAAAGAGGCTAAGTAACTCATCTAGGGAGACAGTTTTTATGTCATGAGGATAGAGTTTGAGCCCAGACTTTAAAGCCTGTGATGGTACTGTGCCTCCCACTGCATAAAATAGACTATGACATGTGGCCCATTTTGCTTTTAAAAATTTGTAGTATATGGGCATTATAGACCTTGATTTTATAACACATTTTTGTTTATCTTTGTGATTTATTTAAAAATAGAGTTTTGATCATCCCCAAAGGTGGTGCATATTAAAATGGTTTGCTTTATTGTGTGGTTTCTGGGAACAGATGTGAAAAAGTAGGGACCCCTTCTATTTTTATTTTTTAGGTGTAGTGTATATGAAACTTTTCAAAGCGCTTTTTGCTTACCTAACCATATTGCAGCTTTGAACAACTCTGTGAGGTACACTAGACAGATACTGAGTTTGGTTATAATAGTTGCTTTAAAATTCTTTTGTTAATTCTAACATCTGAGGGAACTTGGGATTGGTCTTCATTGATTCCCATTTTTCTTGAGAGTGGGTAACGTTTTTGATGATATTTTGTAATTTGGATTGTACTCTGGACATTATGACTGTTATGTTGTTGAGACTCTAGATTCTGTTATTTTCCTCTGATGAGTGATTTTGTTTGTTTGAGGGGACAAGGAATTGGACCCCAATTTCAAACTGTCTTTTGGGTGGCAGCTAAAATCTCCATTTGTTCTTTTAGGCTTAGCTGGGCTGCTTGGAGAGCACTTTGTGCGTGCTTGGTTGAGGGGTCAGACAGAGATTTGGGCAGAGTTTGCACACAGAATTTGGGGTTCCCTTTCTCTGGCTCTCTCTATTCCGGGGTTCCCCCTTCATGTTCTAGCAGCTGAAGTAGCTCTGTATTCTGTCTTCTGTTTCTTCAGCCAGTAAGACTGTGGGCTTCTGTTTGAGTTTTAGCTGCCTCCTTGGTACAAACTGGGGCCTGCCCTTGGGCTAAAAGCCATCAGTAACGAACCCCCACCCAGCCCAGTACTCTTCTTGCAAGCGTTAACCCATCCACCATCTGCCTGCCTTGGCTCACTCTCCAGTGCCTCAAAAAGTTGCTTGGTTTTGTCCAGAGTTTATAGTTGTTATTTGCAAGAGAGTCAATCTGATAGGCTTCATCAGTCATACCAAAAATGGAGCTGGATGGACAAATATTACCACCCCCATTTTATTTTAGTTTTTATTTTTTTTGGAGAAAACTATGAAACTTTACTGAGAAAATTTTAACAGTCAAATGTCCAGCATGTGAATAGCCTGCATCATTTCAGCTTGTCTTCTTTTAAGGCTGCTGTTGCCCTTCACCTGCTTCTGGCAGTTTAACGTGCTCTGGATTCGGTGGACTCTTCCCCTGGACATCAGGACCATCTCCCCGCTCCCACCCAGTCTTTGGCGGACCTAGTTCCTGGAACACCTATTTTAAAGGTGGACACATGAAGGTGCTGAGGGATCCCATCTCTGGTGATGGAACACAAGTTTCTGGGTCTGCAGACTGGTCCCCTCTCTTCTTCTCTGATGCTGCCCATCGACTTCCCCACTCGTGCGGTTGGCTTAGCAGTCGTCCAAGGGAAATTTCTTTTCCACTTCAAGCCTCTGAGAATATACCAGAGGCCTTCCTGCCAACTCTGATGAGCTCCTTGAGAAACCGTTCCTCAGTGGGGGCAGGCACTGTGCGTGTGGTGGAGAGGGCATGTTTTAGAGTCTCTGGCAGATCCAGGTTCAGATTTCACTTCTGCTCCTTGCTGACTCCATGATCTTGAGCAGGTTATTAAAACTTAACCTTTCTGAGCCCCCAGCTCCACGGGATGGTTGTCAGGGTGAAATGAGATAACATATCTGGAGTGGCTGGGGTGGAGTTAATCTTCAGGAAGTGTCTCTGTCAACAGAAATGGTCCTTGGGGATGTATTTGCTGTGATTATTTGTCCCATCTTCCCATGGGTGAGCCTTGGCTCTGTGTCCCATCAGTGTTGTTGTTCAAAGAGGGAAAAGAAGCAGCTTCACGTTCAAGGTGAGCAAGTGTCTGCCAGGCCCAGGACGGTCTGTCCTTCCTGGAAGTGTTGGAGGGGCCTCAGACCTGGGGCGTGTCCCCAAGCTCTGGGTCTCCTCTTCTCCCTTCCCTCTATGGAGCTGGTCCTCCCACTCTCCCTGGAGTCCCACTTCACATCCCCGCTTCCTTTACTGGGCTTTTGTGGAAGGCTGTGGCCCTGCCTTTGCAGTGTCTCTTGGTGTTGGCTTTTCTCCATTCCTGTAACCAGCGCCCCAGATTTGTCCTGCTTGGATGAGGGTAACAGCCTCACAACTGGGTGCTGATGGCAACTCCTGCTATTGTGGAGTGCTTAGTATTAGTAAATATACCGTTGTGGAATACATAATAATAACAACAAAAAGCTTTGCAACTGGCTGCTCATGGCAACTCTTGCTGTCGTGAAGTGCATAATAATAATGATGATGATGACGCTATTGGGAAGTACCTAATAATAACAGCAGCACCACCATCATCCAACTAAGATAGCACTTAATATATGCCAGGCACTGTTCGAAACCCTCCATATATAATTCTTTGAATCCTCGTAACACTCAGTGAAGTACATACTATGCTTATGCCCATTGCACAGATGAGAAAACTGCTAGGCAGTAGCACAGCTAGGATCTGAACCTCAGTGCCTAGCTCCAGAAGCTGTGCCTTTAACACTTCAGTCGGTAGCCAGATATTTCTCACATGTAACCTGTGGTGTAGGGACGCTGTTATTCTTGTACTTATTTGGACGTGGGGTAGGCAGGGAACTCAAGGATTGTTAGTGGCCTGCTGCCAAAGGAAACTCCACCTCAGTGGCCTGGTGTCGGATGTGGTTCAGGAGGCCGTGTGATGGGTACAGACTGGCCTTGTGCCCGCGGAGAGATGGCTGCACGCCTGCCCTTACGGGTCAGCCACAGGAAGGGGAAGCGTATGTACCCTGTTCTGACTGCGCCTAATTATGTGGCATTTTTTGGTCTCAGTTATAAAGATTTAATTGCTCCATTGTACTGGGGGATCGGGGCCTCTTATAAGTCATCTTTTATGATTGGTGATAATTGGCTCAGTTTGAATTGGCTTCAGCTAGTTGCAATTTCCTTGCCATTTTAATCTAAGATCTGATTTTAGCCTTATCTTTTTTCTTTCCTTCTTTTTTTTTTTTTAGTGCAAATACTGGGTTGTATGTGAGGAAATGCTTCAGCCTTTCCCCTACTCCATCGCTCTGCTTGGGCTGATTTATGCATTAAGCATCTAATCTAAAGATAGCAAAGATATGAAAAACATCTTAAAGTATTTTAAGGGCTTGGATGAGGAAACCCCACCAAGGGGAGAAACGTGCCTCTTTCACTCTGTGGGTGCTGTTAGGATCTGATGCCTGATTGTGGGGAGGAGGGCGTATTTGAGAGTCGTGGGCTGTAGGCGGACGGCATCTGAGGGAGCCCTGCTTATCCATGAGCAACTCCAGACAGAACGCGGGACATCAAACTTTAACGACAGTGAGGATTTGGAAAATCCTGAAGATAAGTTTCCGAATGAAAAAGATAAAAAGCCCATCGCCTGAAAGGGAATGAGGTATGAGCCACATAAATTAAGTGGACAGATTTCTAGAAAGTGAAAAGTGCACGGAGGCATCGGCGACTGTGGAATATAACTACGTCTCCCCCGCTGTCATTCCGTTGGCAGTCTCCATATTGATGTTTCTATGCTGTGAGTAAGCACTTCCTGAATGCCTGGTCTTTGAGTCTGGCAGACTTGATTTATGAAGAGAAGATGACAGCAATGAATGGGAAGGGTTTGCTGAGGAGTCAGTTTGGGGTGGGTAGGGAGGGCACCCCGCTTCTCCCGCCTGCTTCCCCACAGCCTGCTCTGCAGGTGGGCGCTGCGCAAGTGCGCTGGGAGGGGGCGAGGACAGTGGCTTTCCCAGCGTCCTTCCCCGATGGGTCCACTGCCCGCTGTCTGCCAGGGCTGTTGGTTGTGAACAACTGTCACCCATTTCTTCCTTCTTTCCTTCCTTTGTTGGACTGAAGTTTGTTTGCACTCACGGTTGCACGCCCGAAGCTTTTGCTGTTGATGAACCGCACTTAGCTTTGTGACTGTCGCACCCCCTCTGCGGTGCTGTACCATTCGCCTCTTTCGGCCCCTCCTCTTCAAGTGGTCTTCTCTGCTCCGCCCCTAACTCTGGCCATTCCCTGAGGCTCAGGCCTTGCCCAGCTTCTCTTGCAGAAGGCTCATCCTGGGCGGGAATGTGTGCGGAGTGGCGGGGCGCGTTTGAGGATGAGCAGGAAGTCCAGTGTCTGGGTCATGTGGAGATAGGAAGAGTGGTTGGCAGCGAGGCCCCCACATGCCGCATGTCCCACAGAAAAGTTAAATGTGCTAGAGATTATCTATAATCTACCTCCAGTAAGCCACAAATCCCCGTTTTTCCTGTACCTTTATCCCCCAGGGTGGCATTTCTTTGCTGAGTACCAGGATTGAACTTTACTTCTTACCTGGTTGCTAGTCACTTGTATTTTTAGAAATGAATGGCTGTTTTTCATCTTTAACATTTTCTATTGGGATGCATGTATTTTGCTTACTGATTTTTAAAGATTTTTGTATATTGAAGATTTCTAATCCCTTGCTCTCATCTCATAACCTTTGTTCCATAGTTAAGATGCTCTTTAAGATATTAAACGTTATAACGGTTAGATTTCATATTTTTCTTTTGTCTTAATTCCTCAACTACATCATTAGTACCTTGGGCTCAGAGACCCATTTTTATGTTTCGTAGTATTATGTCTTATAGGTGCTCAAATTAAGCTCTGAACTGCCTTCCATGTTTTCAGCTATGAGAAGTGTGTGTGCTTGTATGTCTGTGTGTTGGTGTATGTGTCCCTGTGTTTATGTGTGTCTGTCTGTGTGTGTGCATGTACATGCACATACGTGTACCTACCTCAGTATAGTCCTTGCTTTGTGGAGCTGGCACTCTTGTTTGGCAGACAAGAGGTATGTTTCTGAAATTCTCAGGTAATGGGTTGGAAGAAACTCCTAAAAAGGAGTGGTTTCTGAGGATGGTTGGTGTTTTTTTGTATTTTTTTTCTTTGAAAATCAAGGGTTAAGGCCCAGAAGGAAAGCGGAGGAATGGCTGGTTCTCTGAAACTGCCTTCCCTGCGGTGGTTGTCAGAGAGCAGAAGGAATTCTGCATCCTTCATGGCTTCATGAACCACCAGTTGGGGGATCTGGAGTAGGTGATGTTGGAGGTCTCTTTGAGTTTTATAATTAAGTAATTTTCAATATATTTACTATTATAAATAAATAACTATAGAGATGTTGTAGCTATTACATCTTTAAAAGTAAAGTAAAATACTGTAACTTTTTAAAATGTAAAATTCTGGAGTAGGAATGTGGTCCTCCAGTGTAACTATTCTTTTGTGAGTTGGGATCACAGGTGGATGCATTTTAAAAGTGTTCTTCACTGCAAGAGCAATTTGCAGCCATTCTTCAGTGGCTGGAAACTGAATGTGATGCGAGATACAGGATGGTGGAGAGCCGTGTATCCTGCTTTCAGAGGCTTGCATGCCAACACGGGGCACTGGGGAGCCATTGAAGAATTCAGAGCATGGCAGTGACGTGGAGGGATGGGCATTTAATGGTTCGTTCACGGGAATGTAGCTAAGTTCCGCTTTTGCCTTTCTATCTCTGAAGAAATCTAGACACTGTAAGAAAAACTGTGGAATTTGTCAAGGAGGCCTCGAGAGCCTTTCCTTCTTTCTTACAGGAGTTCATGTTTCTGTAAGGGCATGTTTCCCTGACTTATATAAACTATTCTTTCTCTCCCCTGCACCATGCTTTGCCCTCTCAAGCCATCCCTGGGAAAATAGGACTCCATCGTTGGCAAGATGCAGACATGCGCTGTTCTGCCTTCTGCGTAAGCTGTAGTGAAAAGAAAAAGACTAGCTGCCCCAGCAGGCCTGTGTGTGTGTGTGATAATTTTGGTGTCTTATGATTCCAAAATTTTTAGCAGCCATAACTGACATAGGGGGTTAAATTGCACCACTCATCAGATTGTACAATTTTATTAAAATGAAGCAAATTACTATGTGCTTATATTGAACAGAAGAGGGGAAAAAGGAAAATGAAACAAATGGCCTTTTTTTTAAGTCGTGTTTAGTTTGGAACTGTATCAGATTTTTTTTTTGTTCAATCAGGCATTGTGTGTGTGTGTGTGTGTGTGTGTGTGTGTGTGTGTGTCCCTTTGAGCTGCCATCCTCTGTTGGGGATGTCTTTCCCTAGCTCAGAGAATTTTCTTAATGGAAGCTTTCAGCAATCAAATGGGTTAAAACTGAACACATTCTTCAGGATATTTTTCATTGTTCTTCCTAACATAGGCATATTCTGAAAAACAACAAAAACCCGTATGAAATATTAAGACTTTCTTAACCTCTTAACCTTAAGTGGCATCCTTAAATAGTTGCCTTCTATTATTTGTTTTAGTAGATTTCCAAGGTGACTGCCAAAATTCCCCGAATAGTCCAAAGATAGAAAGACCCTTAATTGTGTTCACTGGGACTCTTCCCTTTTCCTTACTGGTACTATCTGCTTCAAACTCATCCCTCTCTCCCTCTTGCCTTCCTATAATCTTAAAAAATGGTTATAATACATCATTGTGATAGGAAGCAAATTAGAAGAGTAGGGAGGTGGCTGGGATAAGTATCAGGGGACCTTACGTGCGGTCTTCTCTCCGAAGTTAACTTGCAAGTCACTGACTGTGTCTGGGCTCTAGTTTCTTACATATAAAACAGGGGCTGGCAAACTTCTTCTGCAAAGGAAAAGATAGCAAATATTTTGGGCTTTGCAGGCGGTATGGTCTTCATCACCACTACTCAATTTTGCAAAAGGTTTTGTTGTTCCAAAGCAGCCGTAGACAATGTGTAAATGAACGGATGTGGCTGTGTTCCAGTAAAACTTTATTTACAAAAACAGGCAGTCGGCTGCACTTGGCCTGTGAGTTATAGTTTGCCCACCACTGGTCTGGAATATCAGAGTAAAAAGTACTGCCCTCTTTTTTTTTTATCTTTTTTCTATAGGTTTATAAGGGGAGAATTAAATGTTGTAGTGAAAGTGCTTTGAAAGATATAAAGAAGGGATTTCTGTTTCTGGCTAAGATTGGGTAATTTGAAGTAAAGTCATGATCCCTGGAAGAACAAGAAAAGCCATATAAATTATATAAAAAAATGTGTGTAAAGGCATCTGAGAAGTGTTGAAACAGTGAGGAATAGGGAGGCTAAGATTCCAGGAAGGGGAGAACTGTGGAGAGGTGACCTGATGACCTGCAGCTACTTTGTCCCTGGGGGATTTCTGATTCTGAGTGCTAGCAAGAGACTAGGAACCCGTGGTTTGCTTGGATGGAGTGCCGCTGCTCCGGGGAAACTGGCCAGCAGAGCTTTTGGTGGGCTCATGGGACTGGACTGGAAAGACAAAACTGGAGACTTGACGAGCCACAAATACACAGTTGATTTTACCTTCAAGACAGTTGCTAAATTCTGAAGCTGCGTGGGATGGGAAGTTCAAAAGAAAAGCAGAACGCCTCTGGAAAGCAGGAGTGTTCGTCAGTATATGGTGCTGAGAGGATAAGGATTAGAAGTCAGGACCTGCTTTTGGAGGGTGGAAGGGCGGGGGGCATGGTGAACACACCAGGCTCTCAGATGAAAGTCCTAGGAGGCCAAGTCCTAGCAGCAGAGGTAAACCAGGAGTAGCCTGAGTCTTGTAATAGTCCCTGATTGGTTAAGGTGATTGGCCCCCACCACTACCCCCAACTCTATCTGCCTGGCAGAGAAAGGGAGAGCCATCTCTTGAGGAAGAATGACTTCATCAGAAATCCCTTTTTTTATACATGATGCCTGATTGTCAAATCAAAAATTATTAGGCATGCCAATGTGACCCCCCATGAGAGAAAAACAAATAATAGAAACAGACTCACAGGTGATCCAGAATTAATAGAATTCGATTTAGCAAAAAAGGATTTTCAAAGAACTATGATTAATATGTTCAAGAAATTTTCTTAAATGGAGAAAATAGATGAAAATTTGTAAAATTTCAACAAAGAATTGGAATCTATAAAGAAAAATCAATTGGGCATTCTATTACTGGGAAGAGATATCTGAAATTAAGAACTCAGTAGAAGGGGGTTTAACAGAAGATCATATAGCAGAAGACAAGACTAGTGACCTGGGAGAAAAGTTCATGGAAACTGTTCAAACTCAAGTGCAGAGAAGAAAAAGTGAACCACATAGGAAAGAGCCTAAGAGACAAGCGTGACACAGTGAAAAGTCTAAGAAACGTGGAATTGGAGTCTCAGAAGGAGAGGAGAGGGAGGGAGAGAATGGGCAGGAGCAGTGTTTGAATAATGGCTAAGAATTTCCCCAAATTTATAAGAACCTATTTTTAGATTCAAAAAGTTGTGCAAACTCCAAGCATAATAGATACAAAGAAAAAGCTTAGAGCACTGAATGGATAAACATATTATTTAAAAACAAACCATACACTGGCATGTTAGATTTCTGTCCCTGGCGGATGCGACCCATTACAGGGTGAGCCTCCATCTCATGCTTAGAGTCCCCACTTCCCTGAACCCTTCCTCCAACAGACCTCTTTGCTTTTTGTCTCTTGCATTTTCCTGCTTCTCTACCTTTGTCAAGCTCAGTTTGTAACATCAGCCCTTGGTGTTTCCTGTTTCCAGGCACCCTTACCTTTGGCCTTGTCATTGTCTTTGTTAACATCATCAGGCACAGTTGAAAGGTCAAACAAGAGCTGTACCCATTAGGGTGATGTATGAGTTTCCTGGGGCTGCTGTTACAAATTACCACAAACACGGTGGATTAAAGCAACAGATAAGTATTCTGTCACAGTTCTGGAAGCCAGAAGCTTGAAATCAAGGTGTCATCAGGGCCACACTTCCTCTGGAGGCTCTAAAGGGGGAATCCATCCTTTCCTTCTTCCAGCTTCTGGCAGCTGTCAGCATTCCTTGGCGTGTAGCCACATCCCTCTGCACTCTGCCTTCATAGTGCCTCTGCTCTGTGTGTCTATGTCCTCTTCTGCGTGTCTATCTCAAAACTCTGCCTGTTCTAAAGATGTAAGTGATTGCATTTAGGTACCACTGGTATAATCGAGGATAAGCCCCTCTTCCCAAGATCCTTAACTTAATCTCATCTTTTTCCACGCAAGGTAATATTCGTAGGTTCCGGGAATTGGGCCATAGACATATCCTTTGGGGAGCACATTAAAAGTGGTATTGTTACAATAATGATGGTAAGTGCCTAGAAACAGTAGTTATGTGCCAAGAACTGTGGTATGTTCATTACATGCATTATCTCATTTGATCCTTGTACTGACTCCATGTTAGGTTCCATTATTATTACCATTGTACAGATGAGGACTGTGAGGCTCAGAGAGGGTAAGGAACTTGCAAAGGTCACGCAGCTAGTAAGCAGTAGAGCTAGGATTTGAACCCAAGGACTTGGGCTTTGAACCTCCTTTCCTTAACTGCCATGAGTCAGTAGGCTGGATTTCTGGTTGGACTGCTGCTAGTAGCTGGCTTTCAGACTTTGGGCCCTGGATAGTACTTTCTAGTCCTAAAATTCTATGGTCCAGTGAGCTTTTGTTGGGAAAAAAAAAAAATCAACCTGGATTATTAAGAGTATAACAAATTGTAATCTGCCAGATAATGGAGGGAATTTGCTTACACTGCTTATAGACGAAGCTGATGTGAGTTTGCCATTGTGCATTTTGATATTTGCTGATGGTAGAGGCATTCTGGAAGGAAAAATTACTTGTGGATGCACAGGCCAAATCTATACTGTCTGAATGCATTGAGGTAATTACTCAGATTATTTAGACCCTGCCTGCCAGATAATTGAGGCAAATGGGGTTATTAATTTGAAGTAGCTAGGTAATTTGGTCTGCCTCCCTTTGATAATGTAAACATGGTCATATTATGTAATTGTATAATTGGCTGAAAGGGCTCTATTCTTTCTCTTGAAGCATCTGCTATTGTCTGTGGCCATTGGGTTATAGAGTGATAGTGTGTTTGATTATCACAGACAAATCCTAGGTACTTAGCTTGGGTTTCCTAGTGGAAAATTCATACATATATTTGTATGTACTTATGTATGTGTGTGTGTGTGTGTATATTTTTAATTTAAAATTATATAGGAAATATTTTTAAAGTTTGATTTTTAATGATAATTTATGTAATAGTCTCAAAGAAACATGTATCTCCAAGTTAAACCACCTTAGAGTGTATTTGTGGAGATTGGCTCCTTTGTGAGAGGAAGTTTTCATTGAGCCCTACTTAGTGTCTACATTTGAATCGCCTAGGAAACTCATTATAGCACAGCTAATTCCTCATCAGAGATGGTCAAAGCAAAATTAGATTCGGTTCATTAGCTTCTACCTAAACCCTGTCTGATGGGGCTCATGTTGTGGTTTTGCTGTTGCATCACAAACCTGTAACTTGGTCCTTCATTTTCCTGGCACCGCCCCTGCTGTGCTGCCCCGAGGGCCTCCACCTTGTGGCCTCTGCCTCTCACTCTCCAACGCAGGGAGCAGTGTATTCTGAGACTTTTCCTGTTTACATCGGGGCCAAACCTGTTATGCCTGCCATTTGTTGAAGAAGTCTGGCTGGTCTAGAGTAGGGGCTGCCTTGTGAAGGGTAAGAAATTCTGGGGTGAGTAGGTGGGAGAGAGTGGGCCTTGTCACAGCTGTGGTGGCCACATGTCTTAGATTTTCTGGAACCATCTGGCTCTAAAATATGCTTTACGGTTTTAGACCTTAAATCCTGAATTTTGGCATGGAAAATGAGGCTCAAGTGACGTCTGCTCACATGTCTCTCACATTAGTTATCTGTGTAGCAGGCCTCTTACATGACATTTCTACCCTAGCCAAAAAAAGAAAAAACTGGGAAGAAAATTTAGGTTAAAAAAATACATTCCTCACCCAACCTTTGATTGAAATGTAAGGTTTTGATCTTGAACAGTGGTGTTGGTTGTTGACATCATTGATTGGATTTTTATTTCCTGCTTTGCTTTGCCTGCCCAGATGTGGTCCAGAGAGTATGGGGGCTGTTAAGATAAAACCAGGCTCAGGAAATTCAAGTGACATATCTACCTGAACCTCCTCAAGTCTTCCCTCTGGGCTATGTATTTATTTATAAGCCTGTTGGGCTTTGGGGAAGAAAAAAAGAAGAGAGGAGGATTTTGTTCCTAAAATGAAAACCAGATTTAGTTAATATGAAAGCTCCCATGTGCAACCATCCTGCCAGCCCCCAGTAAGTGTACAAATACCAGAGTAACACAATAGATAAAAATCACCCTGGGAAAAAAGAAATTGAGATAATTTTGGTGTTTTATAGGGAAAGAATTATCCACATAATTTACTCTTTTCCACCATGTATATTTTACAAACTGCATTATATGGTTTTATGTAATGTTCACATGTAATTACTGGACCAATTCTAAAACTCATAAAAATTTAGAACAAAGCTGTGCACACGCCAAGTGTTGAAATAAGTCAATCATTTGGAAAATTCATGTCCTTAAAAACATCTTGGCTTCAGTTATCTGAGAAGAAAAAAATTGACATTGAATTTTCTTAGTTTCCATTTTAGTTGGCAAATGTCAAATAGCTAAAAGTTACAGGAACAAAAAATGATAAACTCTCTCAACACTTATTGTATATAAATTTTAGAGTTTACTTTTTTCCTAGCATTTAAATAAGTAATAATAGCCAATAATTCTATAATATGTTAATTTTTTCATCTTTTTCTCTATCATGATGATATTGACTAGGTCATTACAGATATAAGTGACGGCTATTTAAGCAAATGAATTCAGAACATGGACTAGAATTTTTAAGAAAAATTTTAAGAAAATTTTAAGTGTACAGTTGAGTTTGATTTTTAATTTTCAATCTTTCAAGATATAAGAAAATGCAAAATGGTCTTTCACTAGGACAAAGGTCTCCTCATGTAAGAGTTTAGATGTCCGTGGGTGCTACTTAGTCTTTTCTGGTTCTGTTAAGACTAATTTCATTCAGAAAACCCAGTAGCACTGGTTTGTAACTTTAAGGGACTTCATGAAGCTGAGCATCATATTTTCAAATTACTCTCCTGATTTCTGTACTTCTAATCTGCTAGGAAAAAAGTTGAAAGAATTCATTACATATATGCATAAAATAAAAATGGCTACAGCCTGAGGGACTGTAGTTTATGGAAAGTATTATGGTTTCTGAGAATTATTTGGCTTCTTGTTTGTGTTAATCTGAGTTTTTAGTTACTGGAATTTGACATCTAAATAAGAGGCTGCTACGATGATATGTAAATAGAGTGTGTGGGTCGAAATGCTTGTCATTATGGATGTGGAAAGGACAATTTACGATTTACAAAGACGGAAAAGCTCAATAAAGATCCGCTATTGAAGAGCTGGTGCAAAGGCAAGCTGCAGATAGATGGCTTCTTGCGGATGAACAGAATTAATGACAAGCGAAAGGAAAAATTCACATCACTGGCAGGGAAAATGGTTTTCAGACGTCAGCAAGGACAGTATGTTTCCCTTTCCTGTCTGCCGTAGCCTGGGCAAAGGACCCTACTACCGGAGGCCACAGCAGCCTGAGCATCCCTGGACCTTCCTAATGTAGCAGGACACGTGTTCTGTCCGTCTATTAACGCACCCGCCCCTGCTGGACTTGTAAACCTCTACTGACCAGACAGCTCATCTGCTTTCTTTTTCTCTTCCTAGTACCTAGTACCAGCTTGGCACAGAGTAGGTGCTCAATCAATGTCTGTCTTAGTCTACTTTGTGCTGCTGTAACAAAGTTCTTGAGACGGGGTGATTTAGAAAGAACAGAGATTTATTTCTCACAATTCTGGAGATGGGAAGTCCAAGATGAAGGTGCTGGCAGGTGAGAGCCTTGGTGTCTGGTGAGAGCCTTGTCTCCACTTCCAAGATGGTGCCTTGTCGCTGCGTCCGCCGGAGGGGAGGAACGCCGTTTCCTCACATGGTGGAAGGCAGAAGGGCAAAAAGGACCAAAGTCCCTTCGTCAAGCCCATTTGTAACAGCACCAATCCATTCATGATGGCTGAGTCCTCGGGACCTAAACACCTCCCAACACTGTTGCATTGAGGATTAAGTTTCCAATATATAAATGTTGGGGGACGCATTCAGACCATAACAGCATCTACTGAATTGTCTTAATGGTAAAAAGTATTCTTTGTGTAAGAATTATTTTTATACTCATTCCCCACCCCACTATGAGATTAGCAATTTAATTTTTGTTTCAGGCAGCATTTGCCATTTTTAATCAGAGGGACTGGAAAAAAATTAAAATTTTATTCTTTAAAATTTACAGAGATAAGTAAATGGTTTTGGGGGTAAGTTTATGGTGCTTATACTTCCAAAGTTTGAGCATAAAACTGTATTGAGACTTTTGGGCTACCTGGTATACAGTAAAAGAAAGTATAATGATAGTTGGCATTTATTGAGTACTTACTACGTCCTAGGCATCTAGCCCTTTTAAATTCCTCAGTGAGGCACTGAGAGATTGTGTAACTCACCCAAGATTCTTGGCAAGAGGCCAAGCCAGGATTTCAACCCAGGAAGTCTAATTCCAGAGCCTGTGCTCTTAACCACTAAGCTAAACCACCTCTTGAGAGTGACCTGCCTGCTTGCAGTGTTTGTTGAAGGGAACGAATTTACCCAGGTAGGCCTGGCCCTTGGTGGAAACACTGCACAGCTCTGTGTAGAAGCGGTTAGTCACCTGTAGTTGCAGAGGCCGTAAAGCAGATGTGGTGAACTGTACAAGATTAAAGAGCCAGTTTTCCTGTCAGTTACCAGAGAGTTTCACATATACTTAAAGTTCTTACAGAGCTGACATCTGTCATTTTTAAAAAGTTTTTGTTGGCATACAACAGACAGTGTTCATTTATATGACAGAAGAGTTTCTTGAAAGAGTTAAAATCTCTATAACTCTGACACTGTGGCCCCCAGCCCCTGGCGGTGACCATTACTGGTTGGTGGCCTGTTAGGGACTGGGCCGCAAAGTTCCACTGCCCCCATACACCCACCATCCATGGAAAAATTGTCTTCCATGAAACTTAGGGGTTGGGGGCTGCACGGCTGGAGGTGAGCAGTGGTATTTACAGACGCTCCCCATGGCTCGCATCACTGCCCACCCCACCCCCTTCATCCTCGGAAAAACTGTCTTCCATGGAACCGGTCCCTGGTACCAAAAAGGTTAGGGACCACTGTTCTAACACATCTCTGTGTCAATGAGACAGGACTCTAGGCCAGTAGTTCTCTGAGTGTGGTCTGGGGACCCCTGGGAGTTCCTAAGGTCCAAACTATTTTCAAAATGACACTGAGATATTTGTTCACCTTTTCCACTCTTAGTCTCCTTCAAGCACACAGTGGAGTTTTCCAGCAACTGCATGACACATGATGGCATAGTCACTAATTAATGTGTGCTTGGATATTCTGGTTTTAAAAATGTCTTAGTTTTAAATGTTCTCATGTTGATAAATACCAACAGATATAACCCATACAAGCAAAACCTGTTAGGGAGTACGAAAGAATTTTTCAGACTGAAAAGTGGTTCTGAGACCCTTGTCTAAGAGTTTGGTCACTGGAAGACGTTTATTATTTTTTTGTAATAAATTCATTCCAAACATACCTGAGTTTACAATTGCCTTCCAATGTGTAAGAAGTTGAGTGAGATGAAATTAGAAAGATAAACTAATCTCCTTTTTGAGCCACGTCACATCTTTTAGGGTACTCTGAAGTTCCCAAGCAATGCATTTTCTAGAAGGAAGGGTGCTCTTTTTACCTCAGTTCTCCCAAGATCGGGTCTCCATTCTAACTTGCAGGGCATTATTTTGAGAGTCCCTGTATTGTTAATAAGGCCACCTGCCGAGTGCCAGATCCATTTTTCTGTGTGATCAGAGCCAAGCTGCTTTCCTCCTTCCTCACATTTCATCCACTCTGCTTCGAGGTTTGAAGAATTAGCTGTTTGTAGGTGAAGTGCCCTTAATCAATTCTTCTTACATTACAATGTAAAGTTTCTCTCATGTTCCGCAGAGAACTTGATTTTCATTTGCTATCCGTGATCACAGAATAGTAAGTGGGTTCCCAGGAAATTTCATGAAGAGGAATAATAATGCAGAAATGGGGGGAGGTGGAGGGGGATGTTGAGCTAATTGATTAGTTTAGAGTCTTCTAATTTCCATGAGGGATGGAGGAGCTCAATTTGTGTTTCTTCTTGGCACCGTGTTCTCACAGATTGTCTGCCATTTCATTATCATCTTGACAGAACAGCCGACGTACAATTCTGTTGAATAGGATGTCCGTTGTGTTTTTGCCATGTGCATTAATAGTTCGTGATTAGATTATTTTGACTTTATTGGCTGATGCTCTGAGGGCTCGAGGAGTGAGTTGAGAGGACAGTGTCTCTGAGTCCTGAATTTACAGTGCCACTGTCCTTTGGACACAGTGGACACCTCCTTCCCCAACACTAATATACTGGGCTTTGAGGCCTGTAAGAGGCTGGTGTTATCTCCTCGCCTCATAAACTTCCAGGCAGAATGCTCCCTTATTCGGAATTTCCCTAATCTTTACCTGTGGCCAGCTTCATTGTTTTCTGTCGGCACTAGTTCTTTGCCTGGTTCCAGGGTTACTTTGCATGCTTCTCATCCTAGGGTTTCTGAGTTCCTGCCCCCAACCTGTTTATGGAGTCTCTTCCCAGTGGATTTGGAAACTCCCAGCTACCAGCGTGAGGATTTTCACACACGCATACCAAGTGGAGGTGAACAGATTGTATGCAGTTGCCAGATGAGCCTCCTTGGTGTCCTCCCACCCCCTAAAAGTAACATCACTCCTCCAAGTGATAGTTAAAGAAAAACCCCACAGAGCAAGTTTTCCTCACAAACACACACCGCCTAGACAGACTGGGACAGTCACGCGCTGCTGTTGCTACAGCTGTTCCCTAATCCCAGTAGGGTCCAACTCCAGAGCAAGGAAGGAGGTGTTTATAGCGTGGAGACAGAGCCTGGCTGCAGCGGGAAGGTTTCTGGCCGCCCATCTCCATTATCAGCCTGTCTTCCCTTACCCTTGGAAGACCTGGGGATCTTCATTGGAGACGTGTTGGAGAGGAGGAGGCTGGGTCTTGCTATCCTGTCCTTCCCAGTAACTAGTTCTGTATTTGCTCTGTCCTTTTTTTTTTTTACATCATGTATTGATTTGCTAAATATTATTGAATTCTGCTTATGGTCTGGCATCACCTTTAAATATAGAGGGAGTTTTAAATGTGAAGACCTTGGCCCAGGCCTTTCCGAGTATGCCGTGGAACCCAGAAGCCTTAATGTTTTGGAAGGTTTGACCACATACGATTTTAAAAGTTTTATGCAGTGAAAAGACAAACAGAATCACAATATGTGTAACCAGATAATGGGCTAATATCCATCTTATATAAAATGTTGCTACAAATCAATTAAAACAAGAAAATCTGGGCTATGGAAAAATGGGCAGAAGGACTCTTAGCTAAAGAGTAAAAAATATATAATTATATATATACACACATACATAAAGAAGTGTCTTTAAGAAATATGTAATATAAAATATCTAGCCTAAGAAATGTATGCAAATATTCTCACCTAATTACTAATTATAGACATTCAGAGTAAAGCAGGGAGATCATGTTTCGTCTGTTAGAGTGGCAGTGTTATGGGGAGGTAGGCGTGGTCCCGCTTCATAGCTGGGACTGTGAATTGGTGAGACCAATGCAGGGCAATCGGCAACTCCTATCAAATCTTGAGCCTGTAAAGATATATGAGCATGGGTTTTTAGAAGAGCATTACCATGGTAGAAAGCACTGGAAACTACGGGAGTGATTACCATTACGAGCGCAGAGAGGTGACAGGGGAGACCTGGTTACAGCCGCAGCCCCTTATCTAGGGAAGCTCAGACCAGACAGTAACATACTCTTTGCAGAGGTCTGGCACGACACCCTGTTCACCTCTGGCTTTGACTCTTGTCCTCTACCTCCCATCTCTGCATTGTGGGCAGGAAGTCCAGGGGCGCGGAGAAAGTCAATAACATGTTATTTGCATTTACTTGCCTGAATTACATCACCTTCTCTTTGAATAGCACTATTAAAACTTAAACTTCAAAATCAAATTTGCTTTTAAACACTTACTTTATTTATTTTCTGGGTTATACCCTGAAATTAGCATGTCTGGTTTATGGTGGTTATTTATAATGGCTATGTAGCTATTCTTATTTTACTGGTTCTCTTCTTGTAGGTGTCCATGGCAGTCAACACGTTGCACACATTCGTGCTTTGTTGTTTTCCAATCACAATTGTACTGCCTAATTCACTGAAGAAAAATAAACGTTACATTTTAAAGAAAGGTTTTTTCTTAGCTGTGATCACCTATCAAGGAAACCCGGGCCCCAAGCAGTTGACTATTGATGGAACCTAAACAGATGCAAACCCTAGGAAGGAACACCCTGAGACACGGACTTGTGCAGATGCAAGGAGACAGCACTCATCGGTTTTTAGGAGTCATTTTGTTCTGATCCTGCTGCACTCATTACGCTGTGGTATAGTGGAGAGAATATAGGATTGGGAGTCTAGGGTTTTTCTATAGTTCTGATTCTGCAGTCTCTCTGTAGCCAATTATTTAATCTCTCTGGACATCACTTTATAATCTGTAGAATGAGAAGATTGGCTTAGTTAATTAGGGAGACTTCATAGTGTAGAGGGTAAGAGCATAGGCTCTGAATGCCTGAGTCTGACTGTAAGGTCCACCATTTACTGCCTGTGCAACCTTAGGAAAGTTACTCAGCTTCTCTGATCCAGAGTCTCTTCATCTTTCAAATGGAGGTAGCAATAGTACCTAGCTGAGAGATTGAGAATTAAAGATGCCTGTAAAGCACATAAAACAATGTCTGGTGGACAATATATGTTCAGCGGAAGCTAGCCATCTTGTTGTCATTGTTAATATTATTTTTGTAATACTTCTATCCTCATCATCATTGTCATCATCACCTTTTAGGGTTTTCTCAGCTGTAAAATCCTTTGAAACCATCTGTTCAAAAAAGCAGATTCAAAAGCAGTATTTAAATTCTAAAACACTAAATGGAAAACAATATGGTAGTTGGAAAAGAACAGGTAGTGCGGTCAGATAACAGTTGACTCATCTCCATCCTGACTCCATTGTGTTTTTCCACTCATAGCTCTCTCTAAATCCAGGGGGATAGCTTCCATTCCTCATCTTACTAAACTGCTTGGCAACACTGACCACTACTTCCTTGTCACATTTGAGACCATCATTGGTCAGTAAATCAAAACAGTTGGTTGGAACAGGGAATTATTAAAAAAAAAAAAAACAAAAAAATGAATGTGTCTGTGTGTGTATATATATTTAAACACTTTATTTTAGCATAACACACAAAACATACATTCATTCGCCAATCTTTAGGTGTAGAGCTGGGGTCTTCACTAGTGTTTCTGCTGACTAGAGATCTGTGTCATCTTTCTGCATAAATCCATGATGTAGCATCTAAACGTTTCAATTAAAAGTTTTTAAGATGGAGGGAGACTTCAGATGGTCACAAAGAAATCGGAGTATACCTTACACGTTTTAAAATTACTTTTCCCTTTGCCTTTTATTATTTCCTTACTTTCATCTACCTTGGCAGCCACTTTTGTTCAGTAGTTTTCTCTTATGGAATCTTTGGTTTCTTAGGAATAACTCTGGTTTACTACTTGCACAATAACACCCCCCCAATCCTTGATTTTGCTTTCCGACGTTTCAATTACCCATGGTCATTCGTGGTCTGAAAATGTTAAATGGAAAATTCCAGAAATAAACAATTCGTAAGTTTTGAATTGCATGTCATTCTGAGTAGCATGATGGTATCTCGAGCCATCACGCTCTGTCCCACCTGGGATATGAATCATCCCTTTGTCTTGTGTCTCCATGCTGTCCACACTGCCCACCTGCTAGGCACTTGGTAGTCATCTCGGTGATCAGATCCACTGTCTGAGGATCTCAGTGCTTGTGTTCAAGTAGCCTTATTTTACTTAATAAAGGCCCCAAAGCACAAGGGTAGTGATGTGGCAATTCTGATATGTCAAAGAGAAGCGGTCAAGTGCTTTCTTTAAGTGAAAAGGTGAAAGTTCTCAACCTAATAAGAACAGAAAAAAAAGTCCTATGCTGAGATTGCTAAGAGCTATGATAAGAGCAAATCTATCTGTAAAATTGTGAAGAAGGAAAAAGAAACTCATGCTAGTAGTTTTGCTGTCACACCTCAAACTGCAAGAGTTACGGCCATGGTGCCTGACAAGTACTTAGTTACGTTGGAAAAGGCATTAAATTTGTGGATGGAAGACATGAACAGAAACGTGTTTTGATTGACAGCAATCGGGTTCTGTACTATCTGCAGTTTCAGGTATCCCCTGGGGATCTTCGAACACATCCCCTGCAGATAAGGGGGGAGTACTCTATTTCAGTTCGTGTAATATTTTATTAATCTTCCTCATTATAACCAGTGCACTTGGCACAACCAGGTTTGAGACCATACCCAGCTAGCTTTTGGTCTATAGGCCAGGTGGTGAAGCAGAAAGTCATGGGTGTGCTGGAGAGAACCCTACTAGCCTGAGAGCCCAGCATGCAGGGAGCATCTGCCATGTATCCTAGAAGGCATGAAGGGCTTTGGTTAATCTGTCACACTGGGTAAGGAGGTCACCTGCGAGACTTTCTGCTGTTCCCTCTTCCTTTGTCTTCTATCATAACACTCTCCTGCTTTGCTTCCGACCTCTCTGGCTGCTTCTCTGTTTCCTTCGCAGGTCTGCCTGTCTCTGCGTGGCCAGTGAATGGTTAGAGTTTGGTAGGGTGTAGGCTTGCTCTTCTCTGCATGCTCTCTCATAATCAGGGTTTATCCAGGCCCAAGGCCTCGGTGAGCACTTATGCTTGGGTAGATGATTCTTGGGTTTGTATCTCCAACACAGAGTACTCCTGAGCTGCAGACTCTGTGTCAGTGACCTTCCTGATGTTTCCTCGAGGATGGCATAGAATCCCTTTGCAGTCAGCATGACCAAAACCAGGCAGTGAAAGTCACCACCATCCATTCAGGTCCATCCAAACCAGAGCCCTAGGAGCTGCCTTTGCCATCCCTCTGTCCATCATTTCCCGGGCATCTCTTTGGCTTTGTTTTCTTATAGGGGGTGGGGAGGGGGAGGAAAGAGACTTAAAAATAGGATCTACTGAAAAGGTAAGAGAAGGCAAAGTAACACCTTCTCTTACTGACGTGGAACAGACACTAGGTTAATTTTATAGCATTTGTTAAAATTGTTTTGATTCTGGGTTAGCAGTTAGAGATAAGTGAATACCTACCTAGTGTTGATGAAGCTACTTTACCTGTGGCGGCCACTTGAGGCAGCACATGTGGGGGAGACATGTTAACCTGAACAGGATACTGGTGGGCTTCAGGTCATGCAGCATCATGGTGCAGTGGGAGAGCCCTGGGGGAGTGGAGTGGAAGCCTCAGGTCCCCAGCCACCTGCCCTCCCTCTTTGGGGCTGTGTGCCTGGGCATGGCCACACAGGCTCTCTTCAGCCTCCCCTTTGCTGTTGCTAAGGACAGACATTTAGGGTTTATTTTTTCACTTTAAATGTTTTACCTGAAACGGCTTCCAGGGAGAGCTGCAGGCAAGGTGGGCCTGAGGTGGGAGGAGAATTTAGGGTATGAACCCTTGTTCTAGCAGTTAGAAGAGGAATTCAAAAAATGTGAGTTAGTAAGGAAGGTGGAGAGGCTGAAATTATGTGACTCCTTCATAGACATATTTTTTTTGCACATTTAATTTTACAAATTTGGGATGGATTCTGGACAGGCATGGAGAGTGGTCAGGGTGGGAGTGGCACATCTTCTGTCTTCGCCTTGTGTGCTGTGCCCTAAGTGTGTTCCCACCACGGTTCCACCTCCTTCCAGTGTCGTACCTCACTGGGGCCTTCTGCTGTCCACCTCCTGCTGGGTTGTGGTCACTCTTAGCGATGGTGGCATTTTCTAGAACCAGCTCTCTAGCCTTCTGCACTCCCATGGCAGACATGCCCACCCCCTTCCTCCTGACACCTGATTCCTTAAATATCACAGACGCCTGTAGTAGAGTCCGGTGCAAGTCAGAGGCAGCAACCCCTCAACATGACTTTTGCCTTATTTATTTTTCTGAGTCTTGATGTTCTAGACCCATTTTGGCTCACATTCAGAAATGAATAGAAGTTATGCTCACATTTAGAAGAGAATTGCAAAAAAAAAAAAAATACGCAGGTCTGTGGCTTAGGCTAAAAAATTAAAGTCAGATATGAAACTGAAGAATATTGATGCAGAGCTGGAGTGATTTCAGACATAAGGATCAATTTATGGACCTGATGATCTGTCATACTTGGTAACAATTTGCGAGGGGATTAGGGTTGTTAATAATAGTGATGACAATAGTGATTTTAGCAGCTCCCATATATGGAGGAGCTGTGGGTTCTAGGCCCAGGTCTAGTGCTATATATGCATCGTCTCAATCCTCATATTAGCTGATGAGATAGGTGTTATTTTTATGCTATATACTACGGTTCCCAACTCGTGGGCTGTGGACCGGTACCAGTCCCTGGCCTGTTAGGAACTGGGCCATACAGCACGAGGTGAGCGGCAGGCAAGCGAGGGAAGCTTCGTCTGTATTTATAGCCACTCCCCGTCTCAGCCATCACTGCATAAGCTCCGCCTCCTGTCAGAACAGCAGTGACGTTAGATTCTTATAGGAGCGCGAACCCCACCGTAAACTGCACATGTGAGGGATCCAGGTTGCACGCGCCTTATGAGAATCTAATGCCTGACGATCTGCAGTGGAGCTGAGGCAGTGATGCCAGTGCTGGGGAGCAGCTGCAAATACAGATTATCATTAGCAGAGAGGTTTGCACAATAAATGTAATGTTCTTGAATCATCCCAAAACCATGCCCCCTACCCCCAGTCCGTGGAAAAATTGTTTTTCATGAATCTGGTCCCTGGTGCCAAAAAGGTTGGGGACTGCTGCTATACAGACAAAATTGAGGCCTGTAAGGGCTCATAACTCATCCAAAATCACAACTAGGAAGGTGTGGCACTGAGATTTGAACCCAGGTAATCTGGCTCCAGAGCAGGAACTTTAGCCAGTACACCACCCATCTCTCTGCCTTAGCCAGATTTGATAAATAACCAGCTTTCTACCCTATAATTCAACTCCAGACTTCTGTTCTTTATTTGCCTAATAGTATCTGCATGATTTAGAATGAAGACAAACTGCACTCCGGTTAAAACAAAATAATATTAATACGACTACTCACTTCTCACTAATTTGTGGGAATTCCAGATATCATGAAGCCTTCCCACCCGCTCCCCAAGGAACCTGACAAGGAAGCACAAGAAGGGAGAAAGCTATGTTAAGTTGAAACATTAAAACCACAGGCACTTAGTAAGTGTGTGAGGGAGCAGTTGCATTTCTGGAGTGTAACATAAATCATCTGGAAAATCTAGTACAGAGCACTTCCAGGGACTCGACACGACTGACTGGAAGGTCCGCTGTCTATTGATATTTCTGCTATAAATGATCTCGGTGGGGTGCCGGCTGGCCGGTTGCCTCCAGCAGTTATTTCTAGTTTTGCTAGAGCAGTAATTCGAAGCCTGTGATCCCCGCGTGGGGTGAGAGGTGTGACTCAGGAGGATGTTACGGACCTGCCAACAGGGTAGGGGCAGAAAAGGGTCAAGAACCCAGTGGCTCCAGAGAGGTAAACACTTTAGAAGCTGTGTGCTTATGTTACTAGAGAGTCTTGAAGAGCAAGTATTTAAGGGGGACAGGGAGCAAACCATCAAACGTGAAGGCAGGAAGACGTTTTGCCTTTTTACTCCAATTTGGAATAGTGACAGCTAGTAAAAGACAAAGATTTAATATGCTTGACGGAAGGTTAGTCATCTGATCCCACACTGTAAGGATTTTGGCAGCGCTTTTCCCTGCCTCGGTGATACGGGTTTATTTTTAGGAAAAAGAAGTGACCTGACTCGTAGCTGTAGCTAAAGGATGCTTAATAAGGAATTAAATTGGCACCTTCATAAAAGTAGACAAAATACCATGTTTTTATGGACTGTAATAAAATGCATTTAAAAGCAAAAGACTCTGGTACAGACCTGTCCAATAGAAATGTAATATAATGTGACCCATGGATGCCATTTTTAAATTTGTTAGTAACCACATTAAAAAATAGGTAAATTAACTTTAATGATTTATTTTATTCAACCCAATATATTAGAAAATTCATCATTTCAGCATGTAATCAATACAAAATTATTATTGAGCAATTACAGTCTTCGTTTTTACTCAGTCTTTGAAATTGCGTGCCTGTTTTACACTGTGGGCCCCTCTCAGTTCATAAGGGCCACGTGGCAAGTGCTCAGTAGACACATATGGCTGGTGCCTACTGGAGTGGAAGGGAGGAAAGAAGAAAAAAAGAAAGGAAGGAAAGAGGGAGGGAGGAAGGGAGGGAATAAAGGAAATGTAGAGAAAAATCTAAGGATTCCGTATCAGCACAAAATACCTATCAGGTCCTCATGGGCAGTCCCCAAGGCCGGACTTGCCAGTCGTCCATTTCAATAAATGGTCACCGGCAAGTCAGCGAGGTCCATCCTCCTGCCTGGTTAAACATTCCTCTTACCCTTCTTGTGCCAATTGTTGACAGATTGCATTTTTCTGGGTGTAAATAGAAATGATTGTCACCAAATTTCTTCTCCCTTTTATTATTCTGAAGAACACCCCCTGGCCATTTGCTCTCACCTCGTTGTTCTACTTGATCTCATTCTCCAACTTTCCTCCTTTTCCACTGGAATACATGAGAAGGCAGCTGGGAGGGACATGTGTGCATGCATAGACCCCAAACACCAGTTAGGGACCCCTTTTTTATAGTGGGGAATCAAAATACCTCTTAAGAGCAGCCTCCCAAGACAGCAAAGACACCATCTCTTACATGAGCAAAAAATAAACCGAAGAGTGCTGATGACAATTTTGCATGCAAATTGGTTAGTGGAGCCGGAGCCGTTCAACTCGTGTGTACCATTTTCTATTTCCATGCACCAATTTGGGAGTTTGCGCGTGAGTGCAGTAATTGTTCATGCAAAGCTGAAAATGCAGGTGCAGAAGCCTTTTTTAGAGTACTAGAACCGTCTGGTTCTGTTCTCATTTGACTGAGTTTTGTTCACTCTTTCGTGATGTCATACATGGAAGAATATTATTCATTAAAATGCATTTTCAATGTGTGGAACGTTTTGTAAGCTTCAGAAATGGTTTATATAACTGTACCACTGAGTATGTGGTATGTCTCCACTACAGTGAGAAAAAGGAGAAGCCACTGATGGAAATTTGCTGTTGTGTCTCGGGGGGTAGCGCCTTTGAACAAACGAATGGGCTTCTCTTGTGGGCGGAAGTTGTGCTAAGCCCCCAGAGTGTGGAATTTGTACTGTTATAAACCTCTTGAAACTAGTCTTGCACATGGTGAGTTTTTATGCTTTCCAACAGTGTCCATAGTGAATTATTTTATACTATTCAGAAAATTTTAAAAATTCTCCTAAGTAAAGACTTCATTGATAAGCCAATGTGACATTTTGTTATAGAGTTGAAACCCTGATTAATAGCTCAGGAGAAAAAGAACTGATAATATTACTTCATGTCAGTTCAGTGGCCACACTGAAGTGAGTGCCCACCCTCGCATACCATGCTTCTTGGGAAATTTCTTGTTTTCCATTTTCTGCTGTTTGGAGGTTAAGATTCCCAGTCATTTCTTGTACACAACCATGGTCTTTGTCCTGTCATTATTTGGTTATCTCTACAAAGTGAAATTGTTACATTCTTCCTTTGCTTTCCTTGTCATATCCGCCTTTGATTTTTTCCAGTGGCATGTTTGTAAATTATTCTGACTCTTAGAAGTTTCTTTTTTCTTCTTGCTGCTCTCGTATATCCTGCTCACACCAGCGGGGACAGAGAAAGGATAGATGGTGGAATGGAGGTGAGGTGTCCTTTCTCCTTTTTGGAGCTGAAGTGTAGGGTTGAGTGGGAGATGCCACTGACGCTGTTGTTTAAAAAAGGCTTCCTGGAGATGGTGATGGTGATGGTTGCATGACAACATGAACGTACCTAATGCTACTTAAAAAGGGTTAAAATAGTAAATTTTGTCTTCTGTATTATATGTTTTACCACAATTTATAAAAAAGGTTTCCAAGTTTCCTCTGAGTTTTATACTGGCTGACGGTTTTCCAAGACCCAATATGGTTTTTTCATCTTGGTCTTGTGGCTAACCTACTTTGGGGCCCAGGGAGTGTGGAGACCTCAGAGCTCATCATCCTCCAGAGTGACTGTAGGTGGCAGTTTGCACTGGACT
Source organism: Indri indri (assembly GCA_004363605.1). NCBI lineage: Eukaryota > Metazoa > Chordata > Mammalia > Primates > Indriidae > Indri > Indri indri. The sequence continues at coordinate 94,071 of RJWJ010001198.1, forward strand.
TTGTTTGATAGAAAAGGCGCTGATGCAGTCATGATGTGGGCTGTGGCCTCGTGGGAGAATTTCTTCATTTAATGATGGCTGTTAATGAGCCTTCCCCAGGCACTCTCAGGTTGGCCAGCTTGTTGGGGAAGAAACCCAGCATGGGGTCTGGCTGGTGGAACTTATTTAGTGGGGAAGACAGGAAAAAAAATCCAATGAATAATTTGTATAATTAAGAGTTGTGATAGATGCTGTGAAACAAATGATTGGTAAGTAATGATCTAGAACAGCACTGTCCAATGCAAATGTACTTTGAGCCACATATGTTAAGTTTACATTTTCTAGTAGTCACATTTTTTTTTTTTTTTTTTTGAGACAGAGTCTCGCTTTGTTGCCCAGGCTAGAGTGAGTGCCGTGGCATCAGCCTAGCTCACAGCAACCTCAAACTCCTGGGCTCAAGCAATCCTTCTGCCTCAGCCTCCCAAGTAGCTGGGACTACAGGCATGCGCCACCATGCCCGGCTAATTTTTTTTTTCTCTCTATATATATATTTAGTTGTCCAGATCATTTCTTTCTATTTTTTAGTAGAGACAGGGTCTTGCTCTTGCTCAGGCTGGTCTTGAACTCCTGACCTTGAGCGATCCACCCGCCTCGGCCTCCCAGAGTGCTAGGATTACAGGCATGAGCCACCGCGCCCGGCCTAGTAGTCACATTTAAAACAGATAAAAAGAAACAAGTAAAATTAATAATTTATTTAATCCTAATATATCCAAAATATTGCCACTTCAATGTTATTAATATAAAAAATTCTCACTTAGCATGAAAAAAATAGACAATATCGAAGTCTTTGAAATCGGATGTATATTTTACACTTATAGCATATATAGTTCAGACTAGCCATATTTTGAGTGCTCAGTAGCCACTTGTGGCTACTGTCTTAGCACAAGTAGAGAGCTGTGTGTGTATGAGAGAGAGTGCACGTGCGCATGCGAGAGACAGGCCAGCGAACACAGGGAGAGTTGTGCGGGTGGTGGTGGGGGCTCAAAATTAGGCGATGTGGATAAAGAAAACCTCCCTTTATCTCGTTTTTGTCTTTCTCTCTTCATTAAATTTGTTAGGCCCATGAAATTCAGAGGATGATCCTGGTCCTGACTTTGGCTGCTGAAAAACTTAATAGTCTATTCCACTGTAATTATCCTCTTTTTTTTTTTTATTTCAGCATGTTATGGGGGTACAAATGTTCAGGTTACATATATTGCCTTTGCCCCACCCGAGTCAGAGCTTCAAGCATGTCCATCCCCCAGACAGTGCACACTGTACCCATTAGGTGTGTATGTAATTATCCTCTTATACAGTTCTGTCTGTATTATTTATTTTTGTTATTCTTAAATGAAATTATGAAAATAAGTAATAAAAAAAAGAGTTGATCTCTACTTTCCCCAGCCCCAGTTTCCACCCTCCAATTTCATGATGTTCACCTGCTGATGGGTCTCCTTCCACACCTCCTTTGTGCCCCTGTGGACCTAGACACATTTACGGGGGTTTGGTTTGGTTTTTACATAAATGGGCACGTATAATGTGTTTATCGCTCTGCATCATGCTTTTCTCATTCTATAGTGAATATCCTTCCAGGTCAGAGCTATGAATCCAACTTGTTGAAGTCAAATAAAATATAAAGAGAAACCTCTAAATTTAAAACATTTTGTTTGGGAAACAAAAATTGTAATTTGGGGCATACACACAGACTGAGGTCATCTTTGGTATGTCTGAAAAACAAAGAAAAGGTTGGAGAAATGGAGAAATGTTATATTTTGTCTTGAAAGAAAGTTCATTGGCACGGTAAAATTTTGGAGAGCTGGCAAGCAGTGATTGGCGAGTGTCAGTGGTGGATAGAACTAGTCTTAGAGTCACAGCAGGTTGTGTATTAGATAAAACTGGTTTCAGATTACAACAGGCAGCTTCCACAGCCAGGCCTGCAGCGAATTACGTTCTTGGAGCAATGTTATGTGCCCAGAGTGCTTTTTCCCCTTGCACCTCAACTCTGATTTAGTTGAGAATGACAAGAATGACCCAGTTTGTGTGATGAACTTTCACAAACTCATTTAAACGTTTTCTACTTAATAGTCTATAATGTGGAAGAACCATAGTGTCTTCAGCCATTCTACTGTGTCGCATGATGTGGGGGATTAAAATGGCACTTGGTTGTTTCAGGCTTGAAAAATGCACCTTGTCCCTTCTTGTTCTGAAACAGCTGGTGGCCTGCCTGGCTCTTAGTGGGACTTTTCAGATGCTGGGAGGGTAAGAACACGTGTGGGCTGTGAGGGGCCATGTGGAGCGCCAGGTCAGAATGTGTTTGTGGGCTTGGTACCTGCAACACACTGGAGGCCTCCTTTAGCTGGGTCTTCTGCTTTCAACACACCTGTCTGAGGAGACATCAGAGCAATCATTCTTGTAGTTGAAACTGAGACCCCTCAAAAGCGCCTTGTAACAATGCATTACTTTTCTGATGTCTTTAAGAACTAGTCTACAGCAGCGTTATATTTTCAGTACTGATTATTTTTGTATAGTAAGGACTCAATGCCATCCATAGGTTCTTGGAAACTGTGACCTCACTCGAAATATAATGAAACCGGTTTTACCACCGGCTGATTGATACAAACAAGAGTTAAGTTCCTACAGTATATTTCTGGTCACGAAAACATCAGCAAACTTTTAAAGAAAGACCAAAACACTTTTAATATTAAACATTGAAATAAATGTAAGCTCTACATGTATTTAAGAAAGATTAATAAAAACAAGTCAGCTCATTATTTACCCAATTATAGCAGTTCAGGGTTGCAGGTGGCCGAAGCCTATCCCAGCAGCTCAGGGCACAGGCGGGAACCCACCCTGGACAGGATGCCACCCATTGCAGGGCACACGCACACACCCCCCAACATTCACTCATGCTGGGACAGTGTAGACACAGCAGTTAACCTAATGTGCACACTTTGGGATGTGGGAGGAAACCTGAGCACCTTGAGAGAACCCACGCAGACATGGGGAGAACGTGCAAACTCCATGCAGACAGCAGCCCCTGCCAGGAAGCTGTTTTTCTTCTCATCAATGTTATAACTCAATGGTATTGAACAAAACGGCCTTGAGGACCTAGTGTACAAAGTCTTGAGACTTTGTCGTAGACATCCACATACCATGAGGGCCAGCTCTCATGCTGTCATACTTAAGCAGAAAAACAACTTAAAATATTGGTAACTAGCGTCCTCTGACTCAGGATAAGCTCTTTCTGGATTTGGTGTGTATGAGTTTCGTTAGCACTTTTGAATTCTTGGTGATCCTTTGTGTTTTTCATTATGAAAAATGCTTTTAAATATATGAAATATTTTATTAATGCTCTGGGTTCAGTTTCTAGCTGGTTGCTTTTAATATTTGAGTACCCACTACTAAATCTAAGCAGCAGGGGACCTGATGTTTCTTACAAAGCCTCCTTGATGAATCTGAGCCTGCATCTTCTCTGACAAAATGGAGTGGTGAGATGAGCAATAATGCCTTCTTCTCGGTTTGATCAATGGGTACGGTCAGTGGGAATTATTCAGGCAGTCTCTTTCCAAACACCTAGACATTGAATTTTTTACAGTACAATGTTGTGTTTGTGTGTATAGGTCACTGACTACATGTAACCCTTTGAAATGACAAGCAAACCAGTAACAACTTGCTGCTTTCTCTGTTCCCCGTTGTCATGGCAGTCTGGCGCTTTAACTATCATTTGTGGTCTGGTGGCCTACATCTTAAGAATGCATTTGATGAGGCACCTGTTGCTTTGCCAATTACTCCCTGATGGACCTGCGGAATCCTAGCTTTTGTATAGGCTTAAAGAAGTTCTTTTAGTCTGAGATTCCCCTGTGTGTTTATCCATGATTCAATTAAGGTATTAAGGATAGTGTTTTAGAACTCCCACAACTCAATAGCAAAAAACCCAAATAACCTGAATTTTTAAATGGGCAAAGGACCTGAATAGACATTTCTCCAAAGAGATATAAAAATGGCCCGCAGGTATATGAAAGGGTGCTTATTGACATCACTAATCATCAGGGAGTTGGAGATCAAAACCACAGTGAGCTATCACCTCACACCTGTTTGGATGGCTATTATCAAAAAGATAAGAGAGAAATGCTGGTGAGGATGTGGAGAGAAGTGAACCCTTGCACAGTGTTGGTGAGATGGAAAACAGTATGGAGGTTCCTCAAAAATTAAAAATAGAACTACCATATAATTCAGTAATCCCACTACTGGGTGTATATCCAAAGGAACGAAATCAGTACGTTGAAGAAATGCTGCCACTTCCATGTTCTTTGCAGCATTTTTCACAATAGCCAGATGTGGAAAGAACCTAAGTGTCCATCAACAGATGAACATACAGAGAAAAAAAAAGTAGTATATATTCACAATGGAATATTATTCAGTCTTGAAAAGAAGGTGATCCTCCATTTGCAACAACGTGGCTGAGCCCAGAGGACATTATGCTAAGTGAAGTAAGCCACACACAGAAAGAAAAATACTGCACAATCTCACTTATATGTGAAATAAAAAAAAAAAAATCCATAGAAACAGAGTAGAACAGTGGTTTGGGGGCCATGCAGATGGGAAGATGTAGGACAAAGGGTACAAAGTTGCAGTTGTGTAGGATGAGTGAATGTAGAGATTTAATATACAACATGAGGACTATAGTTAATAATACTGCATACTGGAAGTTTGCTAAGACAGTAGATTTTAGGTACTCCTACCACACAAAAAAAGAAAGGCGACTGTGAGATAATACGTTAATTTGCTTGATTGTAGCAGTCACTTCATTAAATATGTGTATATCAAAGCAACATGGTGTATACCTTAAATACCCACAATAAAAAATTAAAATTTAAAAAAGTATAGTGTTTTATGAAAGCGTACTGGTGGTTGCTGGGGGAGAGGGAAATGGGGAGTAACTGCTTAGTGGATGTGGCGTTTCCTTTTGGGGCGAAGATGTTTGAGAACTAGATGGAATTGATGGTTACACAACATTATGAATGTACAAAATGCCACTGAATTGTCCACTTTAAAATGGTTAGTTTTATGTTATGGGAATTTCACTTCAAATTAAAAAAAAAAATACTTTAATGTGTGTGGTCTCCTGAGCCTGGATATGTGTTTCCCGTTTTTTTTTGTTGTTGTTGTTGTTTTTAAGTTTCAGAAACATGAATTGGTTTAATTAGAAGGTGATAGAAATCTAAATTTTAAAAGCCCTAAAATAAAAGTTTTAACTTGTTCCACAGATTTAGAAATGATACATACAGAAGACATGGGCTGAAAATATTATTTAAAAGGTTGAATTCCTATTCCTTACCTGTATAATGAAAAGCCCCACATTGAAAAGTGATTGATTTTAGTGTTTTTCTAAATTGGATCTACTGCAAAGCCCAGGCAGATTGATGTTATAGCAATAGCAGTCTTGAAGGAACTTAGAAAAAAAGAAAAGAGACAAGATTTGGTTGAGGAGTGTTATTGGGAGCTTCACCTGTGCAGGAAATTACCCGAGGGAGCTGGTGTCTCTCATGCTGCGGCCCTTCGTATTGACAGATCCATTAGCGGATGTAATTAGAAAAGCAAAGTCGGACTCTGAATAATTAGGTTAAAGTCACAAATGATTGCTGGTCAAAATAATAGAAGCTGTTGCAGTTCAGCCTATTTCCTGCCTTATAGAGTCGAGCGTAACGTGCAGTTGCTGTATGCAGTGGTTTCTTTCTTGTGTTGGAGGCGGGTACTTTCCCAGCAATAAAGTTTGAAATAGCGAAGACATGGTGTTGGCTCTTCTGCAGATGTCTTAAGGGCTTCGTTTCCAGGGAATAGATAGGGCTGCAGAATGTTTTTGCTAAGCAGAACATAGTCATAGCAAAAACCAAATTTACTTTATCCCAGGAGTGTTAAGAAATGTGTGGTTTTGTGGATTATGTTTTTCCCCCTGCTTTCATAACTTTTATTTTTTTACTCTTGGAGTAATGGTTTATTTATTTATATGGGGTTATTTTCTGAGAGAAAAACAAAACATTTATTTCAAAAAACCTTTGGACTCCAATGTCAGTCAAAATACCTTTTTACAATAGTTTCTATGTTTTGATTTTAGAAAAGCCTGTTATGAGTCAGGAGAAAAAAATAAGATTTCCAAAAGATTTAAAATATAATCATGTGGTTCAAAATTCTTTGTTCATCTTAATGCCAATATAGAAAAGGGAAGAATTAGAAATGTCCTTGAATCGGGATGATGTGGGAATGAACAGAGCTGCAGGCTGGTCAGTACTAACGACTGTTGCCCAGTGCCAAGGTCAGGGTAGAAATGAGCATGGGGTGTATATGCCCTACATTTATCAAAGGCCCCACCTAGGCTCCAAAGCCTGACAGTCTTGGCTTTGGCCTTACAGGGTTGCAAATAAAATTGCAATAACTCGCCAGTTTAAAAGATTAGGAGAATTAACATTTCTGACTTCTTTTTTTTTTTTTTCTTTTTTTTTTGAGACAGAGTCTGGCTCTGTTGCCTGGGCTGGAGTGCCATGGCGTCAGCCTAGCTCACAGCAACCTCAAACTCCTGGGCTCAAGCGATCCTCCTGCCTCAGCCTCCCAGGTAGCTGGGACTACAGGCATGCGCCACCATGCCTGGCTAATTTTTTCTATTTTTAGTTGTTTGGCCAATTTCTTTCTATTTTTAGTAAAGATGGGGTCTCGCTCTTGCTCAGGCTGGTCTCGAACTCCTGAGCTCAAACGATCCTCCCGCCTCGGCCTCCCAGAGTGCTAGGATTACAGGTGCGAGCCACCACGCCCGGCCACATTTCTGACTTCTTGAAAGTAAGAATTAGAAGTTCTGGCCCCACATGCCCATTGGCAGTAACTAGGCTAGAAGGACAAAGCACTGCCCCCTTGGGTGGGGTAGGGCCTCAGTGTTCACGCCTCTTTCCCTGGCTTGCGTTTACTTTATCTACCTGGCCGCCCGGGGCCCCGGTTCCTGGCCTTGGGATCAGCACCAGGCCTTCTGACATGTCAGGAGATGAAACGCATCCCCTGCCAGGTGGGGAGGAGCCCCCGAGAACTGTCTTGTGCACTTTGTCCTGTGACAAAGCCCCATTGTGGGGTGAAGATGCAGCATTGTGGGAGCACAGTGGGCGTCCAGGCTGAATGGGGTTTGCAGTCTGACCACGATAGATAAAGACTAGGGAACCTGACAGATTAGAAAGTGGAGAGAAAAGTGTGATCGCCCTAACTCTGAGCAGGCTGGGTATTCCTCTCCCTGGAGGGTAGCAATGGCTAAGACAGCCGCATCAACATCTCCCGTCTTCAGAATATGAAGTTGTAATTAGAAATTTTAACTTGTGATGAGGTGGCTTATGTGCTTCAGCCCTAAAGTGGAGTCCAGGTCAAAGGCCAGGAAGCCAGAGTAACTTCAGCATAACTCACACCATGTCCTTGTAGCTGTCCTCTAGGATGAAGGGGACCTATTGTCCCCAGCAATGCTCCTTAAAGCATTCCTTTTCTGCCACCATCGTTGCAGGCAGCTCTTCCCTAGAACTTCCCTGGAAGGCTCTCCGTGTTTCCGGGGGTAGTTAGAACAGTGCAATCCCCCCACCTAGTGCCTGGGCTGGCGGAACGCTAGGACCTGGGCAGCAGGTGTCTTCTTGTTTCTCTTTCCTTCTCCACCCATCCCCATGTGTGGTTAGTCCTTACTCCCACGTGGGCTCTGGTCTTGGGTAACTTTCAGTTCACGTTGAAAACACTTATTGTATTATCTGATGTCACTTTTTAGTTAGAAACTGGTACCTTAGTCTCCAAATTGAAATAATAAAATTACTGCCTTCTAAAGTTTGAAGCTCCTTTTGCAATTGCCTGTTCATTTTATAAATGAGGGACCCAAGAGATGGGGAGGAACTTATATGGCTCGCCCAAGGTTATGTAATTTGTAAACGAAATCAGGCAACTATTACAAAACAAAATAGTAGAGAGGTTACACTGGTGGGTCGGGTGAGAAACAGACCAACAGGCTACAATTGGTATGTCCACCCAAACAGATAAACGATCCCTTTGTTTATTTTTCTAGTAACAACATTAGGGGATTGGTCACTTCATAAGAACTAGATTTTTTTGTTTTTGTATTTTTAAGGTTAAGTTTCAAATAGAATCATGAAATTAAGGCCTTTAATCATATTTGCAATAGGAGCCTGGTTTTTTTTATTGCTTTGAGATTGTTGAGATTCATTTTTATTTGTTTTTTAACCATGAAGCTAAACTTACTTTGACAGTATGCATACCAAAAATTAAAGCCATAAAATTGCTTAGTTTTGACAGGAGATGCATTTTTAGATTTTAAGATAAAAATTTAAAAGATAGTATGTTTTATTCAGGAAGCATTCAGCTATGAAGCAGTTGATTTGTATTTCTTATGTACTGATTTGGAGTGTGGAGTTTAAGGGGTGTGGGTGGTGATGGACAACAGTCTAGTGGCCCGAGCACCGTTTGTCATTGCCATCCCCAGATGACCAGTCCCCCTGGCCAGGCACCTGTCCACCACTGCCAGAGCCGCTGACGGTACTTGCTTTGGGCCCTGTGGATTACACACACGTCAGTGCATTTCATCCTCATGAGCACTCTATGACGGAAGACAGGCTGCTGTGTTATCTCTGCTTTATACCAGGAAACTCAGTGCTCACATGCCGGAGGCTAACAGCTAGTGAGGGGTGCAGCTGATGTTAGGATCCTGTCTTCTAAATACATTGACTGCTTTTATTTTTTATTATAGTATGATGCATAAGAGGAAACATATCTTACATAAATTATCAAAATCTTAGTAAAGGCTTATTTTATTATAGCAGGAAGAGTTCGAAAAACTTAAACAATATCGAACTGTAGAGGCTGGCTGAGTTTGAGGTCTCATTTGATGACTTGCAGATGATCCGTATATACAGTTTGATCAAAGAAGAAGGGATCTTGGTGCTGCATAGTATTTTTAGGTTTGGTCGATAATGCGCAATTGCCCTCCTACCAAAAGTCCATTCACTTTTTCAAATAAAACATTCATTGTCTCTGCCACATGTGGTTTCACCCTTTTGGTTCAGTAGCTAGCTCTGTAGTCTCTTGACAGCAGAGGAAGCCTGCGCCTGCTTCTGGTTGCCATAAAGCCCACATCTAGCATCTGCAGGGCCTGGGACTAGAGTACCAAGGGAGACCTTGGGTCCAAATTAGGGTTAGGGGAATGAGCAATATTCTAAACAAAGACACGCTCAGTAACAGTGCTGAGTGAGCCATATTAGAGCTCGAAACGAGAGGAAAAATCAGTAATACTGATCTTGGTTTTATTGAAAAAATTTGATCCTATGTTCATCATGAGTTTTTTGCATTAATTTTTATTTTTTAACATATCGCATTAAATATTTATCTTGGTCACTGAGTTTTTGGTGTTCCCTTAAATTGTGCACCTGTGGTGAGTGTCTCCTTACTCCCCTCACCCTAGTCTCACCCCTGCCTTGGGCCCAGGGGTGTGCTCATGGAGGTACCGTCTACCCTCGCGGCAGGCCGGGGAGAAGCCTGAACGCTTCGAGAGTGGGCCCAGGGCTGGCAGGGCAGGGAGTTCCAGGGCCTGGGCTGTGTGAGGTTGGGTGCGGGTCCCACATGGGCACATGTGCGGGGATCACTTCCCTTGCCTGTGGAGAGGAGAGTGGTTGGTGGAGGCCGAAGCAGAGCTCTGCGGAGCTGGTGAATCTCTGGAAGGGGTTGCGCAAACACAGGTGGCTCAGATTCTGACTTCATAAGTCTGGGGTGGGGCCCAAGAGTCTCCATTTCTAACAGGTTCCCAGGTGCTGCTGCTGCTGGACCATGGCGCTGGGCCAGAACCCTTGCTCTGAAGCTCAGGGTGCAAGGTCAGGGTCCTTCTTGCCTGGGTCCGAGGAGCTGCTGTGAGACCCCTTGACAGGTTTCCGTGCAGGGGGAACTCGGAGGGGCTCAGCATTCTTTACTTTGGATTTGTTTATCTAGCAGCATGTGCAGAATGAACCCTTCAAGAGAAAGAGATGCTAAATGCTTGCTTTAGAGTGAATCATTGCTATAGATTTTTTTTTCCTGTAAATTTCTTGCACAATGTATGGAAATGAGAGCTACAGTTCTGACGTTATGTGGTATTTATTGTTAAATACCCCTAGATTCTGTTTGCAAATTTGTTTTTAAAAATAATACATTATTTTTTCAAAAAATACAGTAAGAACTTTTAAATATATATACAGAAGAAAATAAAAATGTCTCATAAATCCTCCATCCAAACAATCCCTGTTGAAGGCAATAGTATTGAAAATATAAAATAAGGACAACCTGTCCACCCTTTCCTCCCTCCTCTAGCCCCTCTTCAGTTTTGATGTTTTTGTGATTTCTTCCAGAAAAAATATTTTTATTTATGTCTATGTCTATCCATCCTTCTAACTTTTTTTAAATGCAAGAGTGACCATACCATTAACACTGTTAAGCACTTTTTTTTTTTTTAACTTAGCAATGTATCTCGGACAGATTTCCTTATCAGCACTTAACAGATTTACTTTAATCTTCTTAATGGTTCATAGGATTCATCATTGGGGTGTCCCAGTGTTTAGTCCTCCAATGAAGAACTCTTTGGTTCCAAGAACAACCTTTTAGTAAATATCTTTGTCCATGTATCTTGAAAGACAGTTACGAGTCCAGCCACCAGAATAATACCAGTAGCAAGGTTGCTAGACAACGGGTGTGTGTGTTTTCGCAATTGAAGGCAAATACCCCTGTCCTCCAGAAAGGTTCTCTCCTAACAACTGTGATGGGAGTGCCTGTTTCCCCAACACCCTTGCCCACATATGGATATTATAGAAGTAAAAAAAGAAAATCTGTTATACTCATAGTGATAAAATATAAAATAACTAGAAATAATAAAGTTGTAATATCTGTGTGAAGAAAACTGTAATATGCTCCCAAGGGACCCAAAAGAAGACTTGAATAAATCAAAGTTATGCCATGTTCTTCTTGGAGGCGAACTTGCAGCATGGTGAAAATATTCTCCCTCAGTTAAGCCGTAATTTGAACATGAGCCAATAAAAATGTCAACACAATTTTTGGGAGAAGGGGAAATTCAATGAGCTGATTTTTGAGGATCATTTAGAAAAACAAATCAGGCAGGAAGATTCAGAAAACAGGCATATAGGAAGATTCAGGAAATAGCCTAACCCAATATTAAAGCATAATATGACTAAAATTGTTCAAGTAGTGTGTAAGATTAATGGATCATAGTCATAAACTTAAATATATTCAGGAGTGGAATATATGATAAAGGTGACATCTCAAATCAATGAGGAAAAATGGATAAACTTCTAGACGGGGGAAATGTTGAATTCATCTTGCATACTTTACATAGGATAAATTCCAAATAGATGAAATATTTACATGGTAAAAATTAAGTAAGTATTACAAGAAGTCACAGGAGAATTGTTTTTATAATCCCAGTTCTTGCTGCCATGACATATAACTTAGAAGCCATTGAAAGCAAAATTGATAAATTCAACTTTATATTAAAAATTCTTCATGGCAAAACCTACCTTATGCAAAGTCAAAAGGCAAACAAATTGATGGAAGATATTTGCAACTGGTATCACAAATAAGAATGAAATTTCCTAATATATAAAGAGTTTTTACAAACCAATAGAAAAAGGACTAGTAACCCAATAAAAAACTACACAAAGATCACACACAGTTCACAGAAAAGGAAACACAGTGTTAAATATGAAATGTTTAATAAGAAAAAATACAAATTACATAATAAGAGAAATAGAAATTACCACCTCACAGGGATCATTTTTTTAACCATAGCCAGGGCATGGGAAAAGAAACACCTTCATGTATCACTAATGGCAGGTAAATTGGTTCTGTTTATTTGAAAAATTACAATGCATATATCTTTAACCCAGCAATTCCACATCTAAGAATTTATTTTTTATGTGTACTATATGTGCACATGTGAAATACATGTAGAAATAATGTTTTTCATTAAAGCATTACTTATAAAAGTTTTCATAATCTATGGTGCATCACACAATGGATCTCTAAAAAAGAATGAGGAAGAGCTCTGTGTACTGCTACGGAATGGTCTCTAAGAAAAGTATACTGTTAATTGATAAAAATTGATAAAAAGCCAGGTGTGTAATCTTACACTGCCATTTGTGTAAAAGGGGAGGGAGATGTATAGGCCTATTTACTTGAGTATGAATTCAGTGATTGTTAACGCTTATACAAAAACATAAATAATGTTGATTGCCTCTAGGGGAAAAAAACCTAGGAGGCAAGGGCTAGGGCTAGGATGTAGATTTTTCACTGAATATACGTTTGTACCTTTTTTTCTTTTTAACCTTTTTTGCCCTTCTTAAAAATGAGTAAATTTATGATCCAAATTTTAAAATAGTTCAATAAGTAAAAAATTACCTTTCTTGATTTGTGTAGTTCTAAATGTTAAGTTAATGTGAGTGTCTTTTCAAATATTGATTAGCCTTTTATATTTTTAAGGCAATTTTCTGTTCATATATTTTGTCCATTTTTCTATTTTTTGGGGGGGGGAGGGAGTAGCTTCTTTGCAAATTGAGGAAATTAGCTGTTTGTCTTAAGTGTCACAGAAATTTTGTTCCAGTTTGTCTTTTGACTTTATTTGTGCTGCTTTTTGCCACCTGGCATTTTTATATCATATTTGCATGTGGTCCTTTTCTTCTTTCCCTCCTCTCCCCTCTCTTCCCCTCCCCTTCCCTTTTTTTTTTTCTTTCTTTTTTTTTTTTTTTGAGGGGGTGGAAATGACTTTTTAATTGTGGTCACTGAGAAGACTGACTCTAGATTTAAGACATCCAATTATTAACACCCTTGGATGAGTTGGAAAATGACAGTCTGCTTATAAAGTCTCTTTGGAGAAGTAAAGTTGGGAACAAATACATATTTAGCAAGAGATGACCTAGAGGCTCCTCCCCTAGGGCAAAGAAGAGGGACCTGGGTGGGATTCGAGGGTGGTTTCGGTGGGTCTCTGATGAGCCTCTCCTCTCTCCACTGCAGCGGAGCTCCCGAGGTCCTCAGCGGTGAGGCTGGCCTCCCTGCGTGACCTGCCCGCCCAGCTCCTGGACTTGTACCAGCAGGGTTTTTCGCTGGCGGCCCTGCACCCCTTTGTGCAGCCCACTTACCAGCAGGAGAAGACACCCCTCGAGCACATCTTTAGGGCCATCCTGATCAAGAAAACCGACAGGTAAGGCCTCTGTGGATGAATAGTTAGCATCCTGCAGTGGCTAAGGGGTGTCAGATGGAGGATGGGGCGGGGGTTGAAATTTGCATGCTGTTCCCAGGGCCTCTGCCCTCTGACAGCTACAGCAAAAAGTTAGACAACCAGAGAGAAGCTTCCTAGTGTCTTTCGATGAAAAGCAAATGTCATGTCCAACTGCAAGTAGACTGTTCTGTGTTACATCCTTTCTCTTCTTTAGTTTATTGGATTAAACTCAGCTGGAAAAACATCTCCTCAGAAGAAATATACTCCCAGAATGATGCAGCTAGTAAAAGTATACTTTCAACCTGAAAAGCATGGCCAGAAAGCACAGTAATTTTCTTAAAGGTTGTATACAAACTTAATGTCTTTTCCCAAATTCTAGAAATACTTTAAAATTTTGAACCCACCGTAAGTTCTGTCAATCAGAAAACCCCTTCTGAATCAAATGCTATACTTGGTTTGGTCTTGATAAAGATTTTTGAGGCTTACCCAGTTGAATGCTTACTACTATATTTCAATTGGGCCTAATTAGGAAAAGAGAGGTGGGGTTGGTCTTTCAAAAGAAGCAATATTACTATTATTATTATTATTATTATTATTATTAAGACAGGGTTTCACTCTGTTGCCCAGGCTAGAGTGCAGTGGCATCATCATAGCTCACTGCAACCTAACCAACTCCTGGGCTCCAGTGATCCTCCCGCCTTAGCCTCCCCAGCTCCGCAGTAGCTGGGACTATAGTTGCACATCACCACACCTGGCTGATCTTTCGATTTTTTTGTAGAGATGGGGTCTTGCTCTTGCTCAGGCTGGTTGTGAGCTCCTGACGTCCCAAAGTGCTAGAATTATAGGTATGAGCCACCACGCCAAGCCTGAAGCAATATAATTAAAAAACATTTTTTTGAACGATGAGAATGGAATGGAGAGTGCAATATGTTTTTGCTGCTTTCATAAAAATAAACATTTAAATGAAGTCTGGGAAAGGAAATCCGATTTGTCCTTTGGCCAACTATCATAAAAGGAATAACAACATGTGCCACATTTGAAAGGGAGGAAAAGAGTGCAGGGCGACTGCTCCTCTTTCTCTTTTTAGAAGTCACTTTGCAGGAAGACGAAGTATTAGGCTGGCGTGCTCACAAGGGACGGCTGTGAGGCATGAGGTTGCGTGACTAAGACTGACTTTCCTTTCCTTTATTTCTTCATGGTTGGTCAAGCGCTGGGGCTCTTAGTCTGCGTCAACATGCATTAGAATTTGAAGTGAAAGGTGGTGCATGTCTTTGCTCAAGTCCAGAATTAACGTGGTTTTGGTAGGGTGAAACTTTCTCAATGTCTGCCTTTTATGCACGTTGTTTCTCTGTGTTGATTGCCTGTGGGTCAGAATCTGGTCAATCTCAGGAGAAAACTATTCTGGGGGCTGTGGTGGTTTTAGGTTACGCTTGACACATAGGATATATGTAATGATGGTAGCTCACGTTTACTGAGCACTCACTGCATGCCAGGCTTTGTACACTGTGCCAATGATAAGCATCATTTCCTTATCATCAGCCTGTGAAATACGTGTTATTTTTATTTCCATTTTAAAGGTGAGTAAACTGAGGCACAGATGTCGAGTTGTCAAGGTCACATAGATGGCAGCAAGCAGAGCTTTGACTTGCTCTCAGGAAGGCTGACTCTATTACTCATATTTTTAGCCCTGGCATGAAGCACTAGCTGTGTTCTGTAGCCAAAGTTCTTTGGAGAACCCCTTTTTGACAAAAAGTGGAGAAGTGTGTCTTTGATCTTAGTCGAGGTGGTACTTTCACTGCTCAACCTGTCCACATTTTACCTCTCGACAGCCTTCAAATAAGTCAGAATTCCAAAAAGCAAACAAAATAAAAACTGACTTACCGTGTGCTGTCTGAATGACATAAGACATCCACCGGGCTCCTGTACTTCTATTCTGCAGGTTGTTCTTTCGGTCTTAGTGTTTAGAGAAGACCAGGCCACTTGGGCCAGATCACAGAGTACCTGAGCACAGGGCTTGACACGAGCTTGACTCAAGAAGTGAAGATATGTCTTTTTTCTCCCCTGCTATGGAACAACACGTCTCAAACTTTAATATGTCTGTGAATCCTGCAGGGATGTTGTTGAAGAGCAGAGTCTGATACAGCAGGTGTCGGGGAAGGCCTGGGACTCTGCATTTTTAATGTGTCCCTGCCCGAGGCAGACACTACTGTTCCGTGCACCATGCTTTGAGTAACAAGGGTATAGAGGACCTAATTCTTGTCTGGCTCCGTGCCTGGCACTCAGCGTGATGGAGATTGCCACTTTACTCCCAGGGAGAGCTGTAAGTACCGGGAATGCTGAGAAAGAACACAGGACTCCTGGTTGGAAGGCCTGTGTTCTAGGCTCACTTGGCTACTAGGAAGTGCAGTTGGGGGTAAGGGGAACGTCAGTGGATTTTTCTGGGCCTCCATTTTCTGGCTGGTGCAGTGCAGGGTTGGGACTACAGGGACTACATGATTTGCAAGGCCCGTACCAACTCTGTAAGTTACCCGATGGGATGAGATGGGTGAGGAAGCTCCTCTTCAAGAATAAGAACGTCCACTCTGGGGACTAGACCATTCCAAGCCAGCAGTGGAGCTGGGAGGTTAAATAGGGGTTCTCTACTTTTACTTTGGACAGGGCATGAGTGAATGAGCCTACTTTCCAGAAGAGAAAAAATGAGTAAAGCGGTCGAGAAGCATGAGACAGTGGCATGCAGGAGGGTTTTCGAGAAAGGGAAGGTGGCGGTCCCCTTGAGATTGAGTTCACCCTGGTCCGAAGCGCATGAGCTCCCGCCTGGCGTCTTTAATGAATGTTCCGACTCTTTGATGAGCAGACACAGGAAGGAAATTCCTCACTTAACTTCGTGTTGGGTCTTTCAAACTGCCTTTTTTTTTTTTTGGTTAAGAAAGCGGCAAAAGCTTGGTAATTTACCATGTAAAATAAGGCAAACATGACCAAGAGGCTGCCCCTGACTTCCATCCCCAGTAGAACTGGGTGGGGGAGTGGTGGTAGTTGGAAGCAAGGTCATTATAAAATATAATTTTACAGTACAGGTATTTTCTCTCCTAGCAAATTCAATAACCATATCTTTTTGTATCACGAGGAAAAAAAACCCCACGCTCTTAAAAATAAACAAGCAAAAAGACCCCGCAACTTTTTCTTTATCATTAGGGAGTTTAAGTAGTAAAAATAAAACAAAGGAAACCTCATGTAATTAATTTTTAATACGACAGTTAAAGTGGTGTTTTTCATAAAGTCTGCCATTCTGACAGCCATAGATGCTGTTAAGAGAAACGACTTAGCTTTTAAAAAGGAAGTAAATGCCTGGTTAATATTTTTCAAGTAAAGCACATTGAAAGAGCTATAGATACAGTTTCTAGATTACTATCTGTCCAAATGAAGTTCATCGGCAAGACTCACCGTGTGATGACTGCTTGAAACTCGAATATCAACTTAATGTGTTGGAAAGGCGAACATAAAGTTTTTAGCCTGGGCTTTGGGGTATGCAGGGAGACCAGGAAAAAGAACAGAACCATTCGAGCCTGTGTTTATTTACTCATTCATTCATTCACAAACTCTTGCTGAGCTTGTACTCTTTAAGGTATTGTGCTAGGGGCTCCGCTTGTGGGACGGCAGGGAGCAGAGGTGCAGGGCTCGGTGGGACACGGAGCCTGCCGTTCAGGTACGTCAAGTCTAACAGAAAATGGAATATGTATCTTATGCCATGAGAGTTTGGAAAAAGGAGATGTCGCCTCCCACTAGAAAGCAAACCAGGGAAATGTTTCAGGAGGAAGGAGCTTTTTAACTTGGGCCTGATTTCATTTGGGAAAACATAAGAGTAATGAGCATGAGGTGGGAAGAGTTTATTTAAGTCTTATAATGAAATGTTTTCTAGTGGTGTTTGAGTGATTTGAGAGCATCATCAACAGTCTGAATTATTAATGAGTCATTCCAAAAGCAGTACTCAGTACAGTAACATTCCTCTGAGCTCTCTACCATTTTGACAAATTTAACTTTAATCCATGAAAAATTACCTGATCTTTTCTTTTGAAAATTCTAATAACTGCCATTTCATTTTAAAATGGCAGGGCAAACCACACATCTAACTATAGATTGTTCTTCATTCTAAGAACATTGAGTTAGTCCAAGTCAGTCAGGATGAATAGCTGAATATGAAATACTTAGCGAATAAGAGAGAGTTTGTACTTCCTTTTCTCAACTCTTTCTTTGGAGCACTTAGTGATTGTTAACAGACAATATAGTTGCATTCGCTCTGAATTCTAAGTACCGTTAAGTGATCCTCCATTCTTTGAGGGCAGTTTTCCTTGGAATGAATTGCCAAAGATCTCAAAACTTGATGGTTAAGAGAAGTCAGTTATTAAAATGTCACTTCTGATGTTTCAGGAGTGTGGGTTTAATTTCGATCATTTCATGGTTGCAGTTGTAAGTACAGCACAGCAATACATGGTGCTGGCCATTTTTCAGCTGCTGAATTGTTATTCACACATGGAGCTAGGGTGTCATTGATATGTTTTTCATCACTAATGGGTTGAAACCGTTTGGGTACAGCTCCCCTGGAGTAACACCTTATTGGCACAGGAACCAGGACACTGGGCAGCTCTGTGGATGTTTATCAGGCATGTTTTGGCCTAGGATTGAGGGGGCACCTGGAGGAGCTACAGTTAATGCAGGGGGTGCAATTATAACACTCTTGTGGAAGGTGGAAAATGTGTATAATCAAAATTGAAAATCTTAAGTACCCATGAAATATATTCATAATGTATTAATGATACTGCCGTGTTTCTCTACCTGACCAATGTGTGTCTTCCTTCAAGGCTGGATCAGCTTGCTCTTTCCAACAGTGAACCCCATGGGGTGCTCAGTTGTTTCTGGTCTGTAGTGAATGCTCATTAGAATCACACGTAGGGTGGTGTGGTGCTTGCATCTAGCGGGGCATTTGTGGAAACTGAGATTGAGCGAACAAGAGCTCCACATTCCTTCTCAAGTCCGTTCTGGGGCACATCTGCCTATTGGGTAGAATAAGTGGCATAAATGTTCCTCCCTTTTATTTGGATTTTTCTAAGATAAATATGTGTTATGTAATTTCACTGTGCAAGATGACTCTAAGGAACACCTAGATCTCAAGAAACTTATCTATCTACTGCAGGGCTATAAAATATACATGCAAATTACGTAATTGTCTAGCTAAGTCTTTAGGTCTTGGTTTGCATCTCTGACCCAGAATTTGTTAATGGGGGTGCTTTAGAGAAGGAGGATCCTTGGCTGTCATGTGCTCTAGATTTGGGATGATGGGTAGATTTGAACAGGGAGAGGAGTGAGAAGGGCCACCCAGGCAAGGAGACTGGCCTTGGAGAGTCTGAAGCCTGGAAGAGCAGACCATGGGCGATGAGGAGTAGCTGGAGCACAAGGCCCAGAGGGGAACGGTGGGAGGACAGGCGTGAGAAGCCTGGGGCTGGAGATGAGGCTGAGGGAGGCTGTGTTTGGAGTCGTGTTAAGCCCGTGAGGACTGGGTCCACTTCTCTCTCTGCTGACTTAGCCGAGGCTGTTGAGGTCCTTGTTCTAGATAAGATTCCTCCAGTGATTCTTAGAAGAGATGCAGTGGGTTACTGAGAGCTACAGTGAGTTGCTTCATTCCAAATTGACCATATGCTTGGTGTCTGAGAAATTTTTTCTCTTAGACCCTATCAGCAAGCTCTACTCCCAAGAACTAACGGGCAGCCCAAATTACGGAATGAGTCAACTCTGGCCACCCAGGGTCAAGTGATACAGAGAGAGACAATTCTTTTGGCTTTTGGCTTTTTTATTTCCAGGAAAGAAAATCTCAGTGAATGCTCGGTCATTACCCTTTGTTTCCTCTCTTGGGGCCCAGAATCTAAAATCCTGAAGCTTCTGCTTTTATTCTAAGACAGGGCTTGCAACAAATTCAAGATGCCTACTGAGGATTCTTGGGAATTGGAGAGCCAATGCCTTAGCTCTGCCCTGTGGTTGCTAGATCTTATATTTTTTTCAAGAAAAGCCAAAAATCTGGATTTTTATGTGGAAACTTCTCTTTTTAAAATGTTGCCTCACCTTTTCAAGATACCATTGTGTATCCCTTACCACGCCACTGGCTGCCATCTTGCAGCCTCTAAGACTCCGTGTGATACTTACGTCGCTGGAGTTAATTGCGTGCCCTTTGAGCTGCCGATTCTGCCTTTGATACACAGCAATCACAGCACTTCTCAGCCTCTCCTGTTACTGTTTTTTCATATGTCTTCCCACCTCCCCTCCCCTTGCTAAATCTTTCGTCTTTGGATTCCCATTACTTTGAGTGCCAGGTCTGATTAGGTATTGCTCGACAGAATTTTCCTGAATCAAGTAGAGTAAAACCACGCCCTTGGAATTTTGCTTCGATTGTTCACTAAAGGACCATAAATTCATTAAGAGGTGGATCTGTGTTTTGTTTACCTATATATCAGTACCAAAAGTGCATGTGGATAATGCAGCCACACTGCGCGGACCCCAAGTAATGGAACACACACGCACACACACACTCTGTCTCTCTCTCTCTCTATTCTTTCATTGCCAAAATCACAGTGACTTGCCACAAGAACGTATATCCATTATTTTTCACTCTTCTTTTTCTTTTTAAAAAACATCCAAAGGGTGGCCTTCAAAGAAAAGGATATCTTTGTAGACCTTAAGTGAAGTACAAATGCATTACATTGCCTTTTTTTTTCTAGCCTGCAAGATAACATGAACATTTTCTTTGGCATTTGAAAAGGGCAAAATTGGGAAAGTACAAAATTATATTGGAACCAAAAAGAAAATTCTTTTAAAAATTATAGTCGAAAGCGTCCTCTTAAAGTGGCCTCGTATCTCTTTATGTCTAATTTTTACCAATTACTTTGACACTTGGGAGAATTATAGGGCTTCTAGAAAGAGGTTTCATAATTAAGCGAAATGCACAGGGGGTGGTAGCGCCTCCCGGGGTGTGCCCTAGAAAATGCTCACACGCGAGGCCGAGGATCAGCCCTGGAGCTCGCTGATTGCTGGGATCACACGTGGGGAAGAAAAGCAACGGTGGGCTCGGCGATGATTGACACGCGCTACTGTGATGGGGAGCCCGCAGCGGCCGCTTTAGTCCCGAGAGCAGAAATCAAGGAAGGTGAATTCAAAGCTCTTTTCTCAAATCAGAGCAGGGAGTTAAGAAGCTGTTTGTTCAGCACAGGAGTCGCTATTTTGGATTCAGATACAGGAAGGGCGCCCACTCTGCTGGCGGCTGCCCCTCATTCTGTTTCTGGCGTGGTATCATCCATCCTCAGTTTTCTTGAGCTTCCTGAGGTGTGTGGAGGACTTGATTAGCTCTCGGGCTGCCACCGCGCCCCCCAAGGAACTGTCCAGCAGCGCGGAGACTGCCTTAATTTCGTCTTCCTATTTTCCCATCTCCCTCCGGAGTGACACCCTCTTCTGGTGTGTTGAAGTTTCAGGATTCACTGTTAATTATTGTGTTTGCACTTTCCAATCTAATATGCCGGCGCAAAGCCACATTCTCTTGGGGAAAGGGTTTTTTTTCCTTCCCCCACAACCCTAAATGGCTTGCCTTTTTGCTCCTGTTCTCTTCTTCCAAAGCGCCGGCCCTCATCCCAGTGGAGAGAACGAGAGAGGCGTCCACGATTCCTGCGTTGTTCGTGTGAGAGCTCATTTTCCCCGCCCCGTTTAGTAGCTGGCCTTGATTGCCTGTGTCTTTCCCCACATTTTATTATTTTTATTTCTGTCGTCTCTGAGAGAGAGCATTAGCATACTAGTGATTTCCAGTCTTTCCCCAGAAGTATTTTGGAATGGCAGAGAATAGTGAGTAGGTACTCAAAACACAGAAGCACAAGCACTAAATTTCTTTGAAATTTCCTATTGATCTTAAAACTTATGCAAATACTACAGTGCCATGAAATGTCTATATTTATTTTTAAATAAGACAAAGGCCCCCTCCTCCCATGTGTACATCCAATCTTTAAATAAAAATTGATTCTAGGAAGATTTATTCTGTGGCATTGCAAGGTAGACTACAGGGACACTTAGACGTGATTTTTGAGGGCTGTGTGCATACAGTGTAGGTAATTTTATTGCAAATAATTTTACTAAAGTGTTAGAGCTTTGTATTTATATGTCTATCTCATATTAAATGTAGGAACTCATATCGTCTTTCTTTAAATTTTCCTGGCAAAGTCCTTTTTATCTTTGTCAATCAGAGGTAACTTAGATTTTGTGTGTTTTTCAGGCAGAAAAGATACAATGGTCATTATCAGCGATGGGTTGTGGAAAAGGCTAGTACTAATTGAATTTCACATTTTTAGGTACAAATGTAGAAGCAGGTGATAAATAACTTTCAGGTGTATATAAATACATTATTAGTGATTTAAATGTTCTTGAGATTTTGATATGGTTATCTCTATAATCCATCCAACTGGTTTTTATCACAATTTTAATGTTTGAAAGATGGAACTGTTTTGCAAAGAGGTAAATGCCATAAATATGATTTAGTGGAGTACGTCGTTTCATCCGCCTCCTATTCATCCACCACAAGCTGGAACTTAAAATGGCTACAGAGACTTTAAAAACAAAATTAATAACACATATTCATACAACACCTGTTTCTGAGGGTCTGAGAACACTTTGCTTCGTTCCTGTGTGTGTTAAGTATTATAATTAATTCTTACTATGTCCTCATGATTGTTGTTTTTGTCGTTAGTATTTGCTGAAAACATTATGTGTTCAGCAGAGATTTTATACATAACACTATTTTGTAGCTGAAAGGTGCCATTATCGCTACTTATCTCCTCTTTCTCATTTTATATCCTAGGAAATAAGACTGAAGAAGTCACTAATGACTTCTCAGTACTGAAGTTTGGGGCGGGTGCATGGGAGTGTGTGGTGGGTACAGAGCTTAAGTTCATCTGGAGACCCATGGTACAGAAATGCACCATCTTTTTGCTCACAGGCCCTGGAGCTCATAAGAGTGTCCTCAGAGAAGTCTGAGAATCCTCACGGCTTTGCAGCATCCTCAGTCCCCATGGCTACACTGTGGGACCAAAGGCCTGGCTAATCTCCACACTGGTTTCAGGACATAGAGTTGCCACTGCAACTTGGAGCTCCCCGGGCAGTTCTGTTCAGCAGGCTGGCTGGGCCTTGTCAGTTTCTGCACTAAATGGTTGTATGCAAATGATGGTTCTAGGGCCATTAGTGCGTTATTTTCTCTTTCCTAAAAACAAAATCAAAATGTATTTATTAGGTATCTGTTGTATCCTCTAAGCTAGTAGTACCCTTTGTTAGCAAGAATAAGGTGAACATGATCCCTGCTCTACAGGGGTTTATATACTTCTATATTTAAGTCTCCAAAATTGCTATGTCAAGCAACCTGGATCTTATTAGGTACAAAAAGCCCCCTTTTCCTGTGAAGAACATTTATGTGTTTGCAGGCACTTCTTAATATGATTTATTGTTTTTGGTAATGGCCATAATAGCTACCATTTATTTATGCTGTGGCTGGACAATGTCCTTGTTCATTGCTTCATGATATATGTTATCCTTATTCCAGAAAGCCAAGATGAAGAAAATGAGTCTCAGAGTGGCGGGTTGTCCAGGTCAATGTTTGCACATTTCATGAGTGGAGGAATCAGGATTTACATTGTCTACTTCTAATACCATTCCTCTTTAATTTTTTAGCCGTTTAGGGTTAGGGGAGGGGCAGAATTTCTCAACCTTGGCACTATTGACATTTTTGGCTAGATAATTGTGCAGGGGGCTATCCTGTGCATTGTAGAATATTTTGCTACATCCCTTATGTCCACCCACTAGATGCTAGTAGCAAAGCCCCCACCCCACAGTTGTGACACAGTCTCTGTGCACACACACACACACACACGCACACACACAAATGGCCAGACTGACACATCTCTCACTGTTGGTAAGGGCTTTGTTGGGCACAGTGTGAGATTAAAACATCAGTGCCCACCTATTTAGATCTGATTTGAAGAAGTTTGAAATTATCAAGAATTTTTCAAATGTGGATATATATCCATTATTAACGGTGAATCTTAAGTGTATATTATGCTTTAAGATACTAACTTATTAATAATACCAACTTATTGCGATCATTTTAAAATATTGCCTATTTCCTCCGTTTCTCATCTTTTTAAATTTTCTGTTTTGTATGTTATGTTTTATAACACATGTAAGATGTCAGTGTAGTGGTACTCAGTTTTTTTCTGATGGGGTGTGTGATTAAAAAAACTTGTTTCTAGATCACATTGGTGGTTCCTGAAGCAGTTAGAGTCTTGCTGCTCAAAGTGTGATCCGTGGACCAGCAGCACAGGCATCACTGGAGAGCTCCCTGGACATGCAGACTCTCTGGCTATGCCCAGACCTGCCAATCAGAATCTGCATGCTAAGAAGATTCCAGATGATTTGTGTGCACATTAAAGTTTGAGAACAGAGTTAAACGTGCTTTCCTATAACATGGCCATTAGCCATGTGTGGCCATTTAAATTTAAGTGAATTAAAATGAAATAAAATTAAAAACACAGTTCCTCAGTTGCACTGGCCACATTTCATGCGTCGGTAGCAAAATGTGAGTAGTGTCTACTTTATTGGATAGTGCAGATGTAGAACATTTCTATCACCTGGCTCAGTTGGAAGATGTAGGTAGGATCTAGAAAAGAAGGAAACAATAAGCAAACCTTAATTTGGAACATACGAATTAAATGGAGGTAGAGAAGAGACTTTCTGTCACTCAACGGGACATGGTGCGTGAGAGAGTCTTGTGAAGACCATTCATGTGTAGCTATTATTGTTATTTTTGTTTGCAGATATGTAACTTTTCTGAACCAGTAAACGTCAGGCAGAGCTACTTTTATTCAGTGTTCTGTTTGTGATAAAATATATTAATTGTGCATTACTACTAATACTAGTTCTTTCTATATCTTTCAAGGTAAAGCAGTAGCCTTGCAGGATTCCAGGGAAGGTGGGACCCTCCCCCCAATTCCAGTCCTTGCAGCTGCTTTCCTCCTTTCTGTAGCCCAGCTTACTGGGTATTGAAATTCTTTCACAGCTACATTATACAGGGAACACTGAGGTAAAGTTTGCATGTTTGTTTCCCTCTTGGCTGTTTAAGGATAATGGTGGACTCCTCGTAATGCATAGCTACTCATTGTTTATCTACCAGGGAGCCAGCCCTGCCCGTAAGCTACGAGACAGGATGTGGCAAGATTTCTCTAGAATAAGTAGCAGGATTAGATAGTTAGATGCCCTGGTGACATGCGCCCACTTGCCGTGCCCAGCTCCCCGAGACAGTGGGTGGTGACAGCATCATTTGCACCCCTCCCCCCATCATTTTCAGAATGTTCCTGGAGATACCAAACCCTTTCCAGCAAAAGTGGTGAGTGTCTTTTGGTGAAAGAGGAAGGGAAAATCAGAAGAAAGGGCTGTGTCCCATCTATGCGTTAATTCTTCTCCGTCTTTCTGCTTCCTCCTTCAGAACTCCCCTGATGTACTGTGTAGTTAGGTGTTTTGTTTAAAGATCCGCTAGGATTTCTTTATTTGACTTTTTCCCCCCAAGTATAATTTTTGTTAAGCCTTAATATTAGGGAAAACTTTTAACTCCAGCAGCCGCATTTTATTTTGGTAGATTTGGCTCATTTTGCAAAGAGGGGTCATAAACATTATGGGAAATCTTTCCCCTGTTGTTCTGAGAGCATCTTTGGGAAGCAGCAATTCTTTCCCCTCCTCCCAACCACCGCCACTTGCAGGGACAAGAAATACCTAAAATCTCTCCCTCCCATCCATCCACTTCCTCCCATCCATCCACTTCCTCTACAAAATCTTAGCTGAGCTCTCATTTCTACTCTGCTAAAATATTCTTCCCCTCTTCCTATGTCATACATGGTGCCAGCTGCTTAATCGTCCCCAAATCTGTATCGTAGTTATCTTCTTCTGTCTTAAAGACCATCCATGACTCCCCTTAATGTCAGAATTAAGGCGAGTCTCAGCCTTGTTTTCCAGCCTTGTTTCCCACTGTCCTGCCTGGCCATGGCAGAGCGCTCAGGCACACACCCGTCCTAACAGTGAGTTCTTCCACACGTTCCTCAGGCTCGCGATTCCTGACCCAGCGGAGTCACAGGCCCCGTCACCTTCGTGCACTCTTTGCCAAACTGGCCTATTATTATTTCCATCGTATAACTCGTGCTTTTTTTCAGCTGAGATCTTTACTAATTTTTGTTCTCAGTGCCTAGAATGTCCTTTTGTCCATTATCTCATGACTAATTTCCACAGAGCCTCAAAGACTCAGCTCACATGCTTCTTGCTTTTAAGAATTCCCCCTGATCCCTGACACTGGAAATAACCGAAGTCTCATCGCACTTGTTTGCATATGATGCTTCAGCACCTCTCATAGACTTTCAGTTTCCAGAGGCAGCATCTAACTCAAAGTCTTCAATGTCTTGTATGTGGTCTGTAGTCAAGCAGGTGATGGACAGATGAGTGAATAAATAATAGATTTTTTATTGTCATTAGTTGCACACGAGTTAATGAAACTAGGAAGAGCCTTCTTTTTCTTTCATTGAAAGATCTTTTTCAGTTCTTTTGCTCATTTCTCTCCATACTACTTTAAAAAAAGAGCCATTCTGATTATTCTTTTTGAAACTGGTATTCTTTTTGGGGGAAAAAAAATCTTAAAATTCCTTCCTGTTTCCCAGGGATAGAGAATTTGTTTCTGTCAACTGACATTTAGTCATTTTCTTTCCTGGTTGGAGAAGTGCCTAGTAATCTAAGCTTGTGTTTGTCACTATTCCTTTTGAATATTTCTAAATGAAGCAAAAATAACCCTATTGGTAAATTACACATTCTCTCTCCTTTTCATAATTGAAGTTTAAACTCTGCCTGATATCCTGGGAAAAAGAAGACATTGTTTAAACTCACGGTCTTTGAAGAGATCTAAGGGATTTATGAGCTGAAATGAGATCTATTACATGTTTATTATTTAAAAGTAATGTGTATGGTAGTTTTAGTCACATGCTTATGTTACTTAAAAGTAAAGTTTATAATAGTTTCCTGACAGGCATTTGTTTTTTAGTAGCCTCATTTCAGGTCTTCCATGAGACCAAAATAAGTATTCAACTTACTAGTGGGCACTTTGTCAGAATTAATTTAAGGATTAACCCTTTTGCCTGTGGTAATTACCAATATTTAAAGCACTCTTAAGTGTTAACAGTACTTGTTGTAAAAAATGTCTGTTTAATGGCTTAGAAGAATGTTATGTCCCAGCCACCAGAGCAGAGTGAGGACCGTGTAACCGTGTTGGCCTTGGTCTTCCTGGGCAGGGAGGAGCTCTGAGGGGAAGAATCTGCTGACTCATTGCAATGGTTTAGGGGTTAGCTATTTTGCTTATGATACACTTAGATAATCTGTTCACTCTTATCTACACCCTGGCATTCAGCCTTCTGTGACTCACATAGGAACTTTGTGTGTATAACCACAGACTAGTGGCTGAGAAGTCAAACAATCTCAAAGCTTTTGGCCTATACAACATTTAAAAATATTGTTTGGAGCCAAAATTTGACAGTTATGGCCTATATAAAAAACACAATTTCGTGGCTTCTTTAAAAAAATTATAAGATTTGGCAACCCTGGCCTGTAATTCCTAGTAATAGTTAGGATATAAACTGCCCAGTTTACTGTGGTTTCCACTGATCCTGTTGTCCCCCAACACCGGAGAGATGTGGCACTTGCCATTTATCATCACTTTTGCACTGTGACTTTGCTCATGGTGGACTCGAGTGTCTCTGCAACCACAGCGCTCTCAGAAACGAGAATGTGAGAGGGAGTCTGACAGCACTCTGTGTTTGAAGAAAAATAGGAGCATGCATATCTCTTGGTGGACATTCCTATGTAATTTATATGAGAACAGAGTGTCTAGAGCATGTATTTTGTTTAAAAAAAAATCCTTCGCTCATTGCCTGTGGACCTTGAGTTTGCAACCTTGTTTGACCCTCTGGCCCTCCGCTGCCAGGGGAGTGACCACACAAGTCTTGGCAGACGTGACAGTTGTGACGAGCGAGGATCTCCAGGTATGTCTCTGTGTGTTGTGCACAGTTTATTACGGTGGATGTTTGCGTTGAGTAATGAGGTCAATACGACACAGAATAGGTGGTCTTTTATTAGGTTTTAAACAACTCTGACATCTGTGGCCAGTTGTGTTGACATTTGAATTTCTTTAGCACGGGGACACAAGGGCTCTTTGCTCTCCTGCCTCGCAGTTAGGAAAGGTTTGTGTACGAATGCTCAGTGTCTATATTTACTTTTGTGTATGTGTTTGACAAGCATTTATTTATTTATTTATTTATTAAACCTGTTCACATTCAGTTTGGGCCCAAGTTTTAGTTAAAAGATGTCAAAGAAATGAGGACTGTTTTGGATGACAAAAAAATTCTGGAAATGGATAGTGAGGATGGTTGCACAACATTGCGAATGTACTTAATGACACTAAATTGTACACTTAAAAATAACTAAAATGGTAAATATTATGTAATGTGTATTTTACCACAATCAAAAATAAAAAAGAGTGAGAAAACAAGAAGTTGGAAGTACTTTTGAGTTTTTCTGACCAAAAGAAACATAGACCCCATCCTTGTATTTCATTTATCTCTGGTCTTTTTTCTTGAAGGTTTCTTTTCCTCTTAGAATATAGGAGTCTGAATTGCTGATCTCTACAAGGCATTCTTTCTATGTTTTCCGTTTTCCATGGATTTGCTCAGCTGTCTCCCAAGGAAAATCTCTAGGAGAGTGGCAGATAAAATGTACCCAGCCTAGGCATAATTTTATTATTTATTTATTTATTTATTTTTTGCAAGCACAAAGTGGAGTTTATTGAAGAAGGACAAGATAAGTTTACAGAGCAAGAGCAAGATATAGGTTCATAGAGCAAGAGCAAGATACGACGAACGGCCTTCTCTGTTGAACGGACCTCTTGGTTGTAACAAAAGGACCGATAATTTTAGATTTAACAGAAAAGTTGCAAAGGTATTAATTATATACACTCTTCACCATGTCTCCTTCCATTATTAATATCTTACATTACTGTAGTACATTTGTCAAACTGCAAAATTGACATAAGTATTTTACTATTAATTAAACTGCAGATTTTATTTGTAGTTCAGCAGTTTTTCTATTAATGTCCTTTTTCAGTTCCAGGATCCAGTCCAGGGTGCCACAGTGTATTCAGCTGTCATGTCATGATGGTTTTTTAAAACTTAACCAAGCTCTGATGTCTTAGCTGCTTCTCTACTGTCTGCAGCAATCAGAACCACTGTTTATGTGCCTTGTTAATACTATGTTGCTATACTCTAAGAATTTGAGCTCATTTTGTCTTATTCATTCTTGATTTTCAGGGAATCACATCTGTGCTCAGTAATATCCTTTTATTCCTGCTTCCTTTCAGAAAATCCCTTTGGAACGATTAGAAGTAGATCTCCCTCAACTCTCCAGCGCATTGTATAAGTGGGCCCCAAGATGCGAGATGGGTCAGAGCTCTGTTTAGTTAATTTTCCCCCAGGCTGTTTCTAAGAAATGACTCTGAAGTAGGATAATGATCTTTTTTTCAAGGAGCCAAGCTATTCTACACTCAAACCAACATATTAATTTGATAATCTGCCAATTTAACAGGATAATCATATATCAAAAGGTAAACAGATTTCTTCACACCTGTTTCCATAGGGTGGATTAAATGCAGTTTAATCCCCTCTTAGGATTTCAAGAGGATAGTAAACTGGAGAGAAGATTCTAAGTTAGTTAACTGAAGCAATCGCTAGGACAACATGTGCTCTTGGTTTTCTTCCTCTTCCCTGCTCGCTCCTTCCTTCTCTTCTTTACTGCTTTCTTCTCTTTTCTCCCCAACCACTTCATGGTAGAGGGTCCCAAAATTCAGCCCTTGACCCCTTCTCTGTATTAGTGGAGATCTCATCCAGTCCTGTGCTTTAAATGCCACCTGGAAGCTGATGACCCCCACATTTATATCTCTAGACGCTTTTCCTAAAGCCACACTTGAATAGCCATTCTACTGTCTACCAGACATCTCTGCTTGGATGTCTTCTGGATCTGTCAAATCCAACGTACCTGGAACTGAATTATCAGTCTTCCCACCCAGGCTGTGCCACCCAAACCTTCCCCATCATAGTTGGGGCAGCTTCATCCATTCTCCCAGTTGCTAGGGCAAAGATCCTTGGAGTCATCCTTGTCTGCTTTCTTCCTTTCACACCCCACGACCTGCCCATGTGGAAATCTTGAAGGTTCTACCTTGAAAACATAGCCAGAATCCAGCACTTCTCACCACTGCTGGTACACTGTTGCTAACCCACTTTGAGCCACCATCATCTTCCGACTGGACCACTGAGGTTGTCTCTTAGCTGCCCCCTACAGCCAAAGGGATTCTATTAAAATAAATCCGATCATGCCACTTCTCTGTTCAACACCCTGCAAGGACTTCTGTCATTCTGAGTAAAAGCCTCTGTCTTTACAGTGGCCTGGAAGGTCTATGTTATCTAGTCCTCCGTAGCCATCTAACTTTGTCTCCTGCACTTTGTCCTTCGTGCCGGAGCTCTGGCTGCAGGGCTTCTGTGCACGGCCCTAGCTTAGGGGCTTCACGCAGGCCGTTCCCTCGGCCTGGAGAGCTTGTGTCCTGGATATTGCCATGGCTGACCCCCTTACCTCCTGTAAGTCTTTAGAATACCAAATTTCACCTTCTCAGTGAGGCCGTCCTGACTGCCCTCATTAAAACTGCAGCTGCCTCCTCTCCATTCTCCTTACCCTGCTCTGGTTTTTCTTCCTTTAACACTTGCCACCATTGAACATACTGTTAGATGTTCATGTGTGTCTGTTGTTTATTGTCTTTCTCCTACTAGATTGTTAACTCCACGAGGGCGGAGATTTTGTCACTTCTGTCTATCAATGAATGCTAAAGAATAGTGCCAGACACGTAGTGGTAGTGTGATTCATATTTATTGAATGAATAGTTATGAACTGTGAAAAGTGCTAGGAAGGAAAAGTAAAGAGCACAGTTACAGATGATCGTAACAGATCAGTAGCAGGTAATATTTGTTGAGCTGGATCTTGTGCCGCTCCTTCTGCTAAGGACTTTACACGTTTCTTTCCTATTTAATCCTTACAATGATGTTAAGAAATAGCTACTTATGATATTCCCATTTAATAGTGAGAGAAACTAAGGCACAGAAAGTTTAAGTAGATTGCCCGAAGGCTCAGAGCTGGTAAATGACCCACCTCTAGTTAGCTCTAGAACCTGTGACTTCTAATCTAGTGGAATGTACCAACTTGGCAATAGTGATGCGGAAACATATTTCATTGTTAGCCATGCTCTTCTCGGAGTGCCTTTATTTAAGTGGAGAGTGTTTGGTGTTAATTTCCAGATAAGGTAGGCTGGGAGGCTTTCGCTGGTAGTTAACCCTGTGTCCCCAGAAATGCATTCTGTGTCCTTCTGTTTTCTTAGTGTTTAAATCCAGATCTCTCTGTCCTTTCCAGAAGTGGAAGCCATCTGAGGAAGTTTGGTGGTTTCCCATGTTCTTTTCCAGGATGATTCAATGGCATGGCCTTTTGGGAACCATAACTGGTATTTCCCCTCCCCCACAGGAGGGTGGCAAGTGCCTGCTCAGCTGAGAGTTTCAGGCTGATGCTTCTTCCTTAGAAACTTGATTGTAGAATATTTAGTCCCTTGTCCTGTGGTCCCTTAGATGGCCAAGTCATGGCTCCCGGGGGTCACTTCTAGAAGTCCACTTCTGTCTCCCAGGGTGGTCTCTGCCCTCAAGGACACAGAAAACTCCTCACCCAACAGAGGCTGCTGTCAGGTGTCTGACTGGATCCTGTGGGCCTGGGCCTATGCTTGGCCAGCAGTGAGTAGCTTGTTCTGAGCATGAAGCTGCCGTCTTCCTTTTTAGGAACTGTATTAGTTTTCTTTTTTTAAAAAAAAATATTAATTTTCTATGCTCTGTAATAAATTATGACAAACTTAGTGGCTCAAAACGGCATGCATCTATTATCTCATGGTTTTTGTAGCTTATCTGGGTTCTCTGCTTCCAGATCCCATCAGGCTGCAAACCAGGTGTTGGCTGGACTGTGGTGTCATCAGAGGCTCAACTGAGGCGAGATCTGCTTCCAGTCTCCCTCAGGTTGTTGGCAGTCATAGGACTTCTATACCCCTTTTCTTACAGCTGTTGCCCAGGGGCTGTCTATAGTTCCTTGCCATATGACTCTAACATGACAGCTTCCTTCTTCACAGCCAGTAAGAGGGTCTCTTGCTTCAGTCTGCTCATATGTCTTAGAACATAATACAACATAAAGCAATCATAGGAGTGACACCCATCACCATTACCATATCCTGTTGAGTAGAAGCAAGTCGCAGGTCCGGATTGTACAAAGATGTGAACACCAGGAGTTGGGGCTCATCGGGGGAGTCACTTTAGGTGTGTTCACCACAGCAATCATGGTCTCCTATCTCCAGCGCTGAGGAGCCCAGAAACTCCCTCTGGCTGCCCTACGGGCAAGCTTTGCTAGTGGATTCCATGCTGTTTTTCATAGGATTAGTGGCAGGGAGAGAGTTTCTGTGTGACTGTGCCCTCCACCCAGCTCTTGCTGATATCAGGCTGCAGCGACACCCTCACAGAGTGCTAGCTTCCAGGCATGGCAGCTGTCCTCGGAGCGTTCAGGGATCCTTACCACCCCCTCTCCCCTTTAGCCGTTCTTCAGTGTTATAATCCTTTTGTTAGGTAGATAGTGAGAGGCCTCTGGCTCCCCCAGGAACAGGGGACAAGCACCCCCTTGAGATAACCACCACATGAGGAGAGAGGAGGAGTGCACTGCTAATCAGAACTCAGCACGATAACCCAGAAGCAGCCGGGATTCCTGGAAGAAGAAATCCCTAGAAAGCCAAGCAGTGCAGGCAAACTAGGGTCTAGAAGATGACCAACAGTAACCTTGGGCCAATTATCATGTCATTAGCATAAATCTGCATTGCAAACCCTCCCCCCGCCCCACCCCTGCTTTCGCAGAGGCTTACGGGAAATCCACATGCATAGTAAGACTGAGGTTGTATAACTAACAGCTGTCCATCAAGGTGACGCATTAGCCATGCCTGCTGGGGAGGGTCCAACCCAGATAATATAAAATGAAAACTTTAGTTAACAGTCAGTTCTTCTGTAGCAACAGGGCCCATTTGCTATCTATGGTGAAGGTATCTTGCTTTTGCTCAACAAACTCTGCTTCTGGCTTGCTTGGCCATGGGTGTGTGTTGTCATTCTTCGCAAGAGTGCACCAAGAACCAAGGACAGATTGCTGACCTGATATGGTCTGGCCATTAGGATTTCCAGTTTGTACCCAGGTGGCCTGGGTTTGACTCCCAGTGTGGGAACCAGATTGCGACCTGACACTTTCCACTTTAGATTGTGGAGCTAATTCCTAAAGGCAAGGGGAAAGCCTATTAGTTGCTCACCTACTCCCCCAATATGCACTGAATTTGCTTCTCCTGGAAACACTAGGCTGAGATGTAATTTTTCATGGTTCATCTAGAAAATTCGTAATGCCTATTTTTCTTGATCTTTTGTGCTCCTTTCAGTTCAGTTGTAACTGAGTTAATTATTTGATGAAATGAACCAGAGCTTCCTTTCTTGTTATAGAACTTCTTGTTCCAGAACCAAAGACGGTTCTTGTTAGGTCCTGTACTAA
Source organism: Indri indri (assembly GCA_004363605.1). Lineage (NCBI taxonomy): Eukaryota > Metazoa > Chordata > Mammalia > Primates > Indriidae > Indri > Indri indri. Next base: position 127,165 of record RJWJ010001198.1, read on the forward strand.
AGACTATTCCTTACGAATTGATCTGGGCTATAGTTGGTTGTGGACTTATCACATCACAGCCTTACAGTCACCTTCCTTTTCATTCATTCTGTGAATGCTATACTGAGTAGATACAGCGTTGACTTATTTAAAACGACTGCAATTTTTCAATCTAATCATTTAAAATCTCAGTGGATATTTATAAATAACCTCATACAGCCTGACGTTAATCTCCATGTGACAGAGCAGCTGGGAGTTTACATTTTAGAAATGCCTCTCCACCTTGGTGTTTGTTGTTTTGACCTCATATAATACACATGACAGTGTATCTCTACCAAGTCTTCTCTTTCAAAAGTCTGGAATCTTCTGCCTTAGTTCCTCTTAATATGTTTTTTGTTTGCGGGGGGAGGTGATGAGAACGTGAGTCTCTAACTAAGTTTTAAGACAAGAAGCCTAGGGTTCAGAATTGGTTTATTCTTTTGGAATTAGTTTATTCCATACTTACTAATTTAGAATCAGTTTATTCTTTTACATTTCAAATGTATGCGCCTCAGTACCCTACACCTGAAAGGATATGTTAGAGGGAAATAAAAATAAAAATAAGCTATTAAAGTTTGCTTACCAGATCACAGCTGCACACCTGGGGAAAACCAAATCCTCTTTTTTTTTTTTCACTTTTAATTTTCATGTAAATCATACCCAGATGGTTAATGGTAGCATAAGTTATCTTTAATGCTGTATAAGAATCTTACAAATTCGTTACAAAATATTACAGAAAATAAGTAGTTAGAAACTGTTCGGTGAGATATATGTGTCTCAGGAGTTCAGTGTGAAAGTGTCTACTTTAAGGACTTTGTGGCCAGACCTTCTCTCACAGGAGCTGGCAGGGGCCCCTCTTTGGGAGAGCAGCCTGGAAGGTGGGCTGGGAGGGCCCTGCTCACTCCCCAGCTAGTGCAGAATGATGGTATGTGGTGTGAGCCTGGGACAAAGAGCAGAGCCCTGGTCACTAATTTCCGCTCCCCACGACCGGCCTCCCACAAGAGAGCGCGTTCTGCCAGCCCTTAGCTGCAGTGCCCCTTCTTGTTGCCTTACGCCTGGCTGGACCGAGAAATCCCCTTCCATTTCTGAAAACCACATGGCTTCCGGGAGTTGCCTCGACCCACGTTAGTGTCATACAGGAGCCCCGCCAAGGAACGGCTGTGAGGTGGTGGAATTTCCTTTTGGTGACCGCTTGCTGCTGGTCCCCCAGAGTGAGCACAGCATTGCTCTGTGTCATCCCATGGGCATGTCTATGTGGTGGCAACATGGAAAGCAGCCCCCAATCCGCGAGTGGAGATGGCCGGCATGCTGGGAAGACTCCACATTGACTGCAAGACTGGAGGCCTTTACCTCAGACAGCCCTTCATATCCACTCTGTTCTCCCAGAATTTCTAACGTTTAGTTGCCTGGTAGTCTTTCTTTAATGCATCTTTCATTTTGATAGATTTTGCTAGATTGCCCTCTGTAAGGGTTGAACCCTTTTAAAGTCTTTAAAAAATTAATTTTTAATTTTCTAAGTCATATATAAATATATTCTCTTCATTTAAGAATGAAAAAAATTAGAGATTATAGCTAAAGTCACTTTCAATCACCACTACTCCCACCCCTACCGTCACCTACCGCCCCCAGTTCCCACACAGGCCCTACCCATCTCCCACAGGTAACTGTTGTCATTGGTTTAGTGCACATTTTGCTAGTTCTTTTTCTATGCCCTGGCAGATATACACCAATGGGAAATACAGATTACTGGAGTTTCTCTCTGTGTGTGTGTGTGTGTGTGTGTGTGTGTGTGTGTGTGTGTGTGTGTTGTTTAACTATAGTATAAGCCCCATTTTACTAAACCCATCGTTCTGTAATCATTTTATATGACACTATCTTGGAGGTCTTTCAGTGTCATAGATCTATATATATTACTTGCATTTACCATAAATTATTTTTCAGCAATGTCTTTTTGGCAGTTACCATCAGGAAGGAATTTGGGGCTTCATTAAACACTTAGTGGTTCTTTTTAAAAAAAGACAGTGTGCAAAATCTTAATCTTTGCATGCGTGTGCTTTTCTTTCTCTTCAGATCTCAGAAAACTGATCTTCACAGTGAAGGCTACATCTTGGAATTAGATTGCTGTTCTTCCTTAGACCACCTGACGGACCAAAAAATTATCCCAGAGTTCATTAAGAAGGTGAGCACTGCAGTCAGGGTACGCTCGGACAGGGTCACGGGGTGTAGACCTGAGTGAATGGGTTGGGGAGCTGGCTTAGGGCAGATCAGCCGCATGTGAGAGGCTGTGGCAAGAACCGTGACCTAAACTTTTCGGCAGCCCCACAGGGGAGCAGCCCTTCCACAGTTGACTCTGGAGCAAGGTGGCTTCAACCACGGCCCCAGGCTGATGTGACCCTGGGTCCTGTCATTTAGGACTGGAGTGGCATTAAGAGCTGACAGGCCTGCAAGCCTACTGCCAGGACTCTTCTTGCACCCTCTAGATGGTGTGAGCCCTCAGATCCCGCCTTTCTTTGTCTATGGGTCTTCACCGCCACGGGCCCCCTCCATCTCCCAGGATAGGAGCATGCCAGAGTCCTGTGGCCACTGCGTGCGGTTGTTCCAGGGAAAATTGCCTAGTTGCAGAGAATTCATATCTGCCCAGAAATGTGTCTGGTTTTGAACTTTTCTTCATGACATCTGAGGTTTCGTGCCTAATTGTAGGGTCCACTTGAATTTCAATGTGACGTTTACTGCAGAGGGAATGTCCTTGCCCCCAACTGGAGCTGAGTTCATCGCTTGATGTTTTTCTTGTTCTCCCTCACCCAGTCTTCCAACGTAATTGGCAGTTCCCCACTCAGTACAGGTGATTGTGATTTGTTTGAGGTCCAGTCAGGGAATTCATTAATAAATATCATCGGCGGTCAGCTTGGGCCCAGAATAGTACTAGGTGCTGGGATACAGAGAACAAAATAGCCGCGGCCCCTCCCTTGGGAAGGCAGAACCCTGCTGGGCGGGGCGAGCTTAACCAGGCAGGGAGTGGCTGGGGCTGGGGAGCAAGAGGACTTTGGGGGTGCAGCTGCATCTGCACCGGGCAGGTTGGGGAGCCCTCCCAACAGGGAACAGCGTATGTGAGGCCCTGAGGCAGGAGGGAGCAGACGGAATCCAAAGAACGTCAGAGGAGAGTGAGGGATGAGAGAAAGGGCCAGAAAGAGCCGGACTGGTCTGTAAAAGCAATAGGAAGCTGCCAAGAGGACTTTGCAGAAGAGTGAAATGATTGGAGTGTCCCTTTAAAGGACATTTGTGTCCTTTTTGCCTCCCTCCAACATTTACTAAGTGTTCGGGCCCCCAAGGCCCTGGGAGCAGCCACTCACGCATGGTGGGAGCCAAGAGCCATAGTCTAGGAGTCAGATGATCTCTTAGGTCAAAATGTCTGGTGATTTTCCTAGGATGATGGAGGCTCTTTGTACTCTGGGAGAATTCAGATCATTATTTAAGAATTGGGAAGACAGTAGTTTTTGTTCACACATGCATAAACCTGACAACACGTGTGTTTTTATAACCTGTGTAGATACCTGTAGGGACTTCTTCTTTGGATGGCAACAAATAAAATACTCTAATTAGTTTGGGTAGGGACATCGTAGAGGTGGAATTTACCCCCTGATCTGAATATTGGGGAAAAAATAATTTTAGAAATGGTTTTGTAATTAACGCTCAGATTCTTGGAATATTTGAGGGGTAAGTAAGAAAACGAAGGGATGAGGCTCTGTCCCTTCCCTCATGTGCTCTCTTAAAAACACATGATTTGGTGCCTTTGTCCCAACCAAACTAGATCACTGTGTGACCGACCCATTACATTGGGCCCATCTTGGGCGTTCAGGAAACACAGCGTGATTCGTGGGCTATTCACATACTGGGTTTCTGTAATACCCAAGTGGACATGGACATCTGTACAACAGAAAATAACTTCAGAGTTAGGGTTTTTATGCCCTGAGGGACATTAGCTAGTTTTTATTTAACTTTTTTACTCTTATCCCAACATTCTTTTTTCCCCTCTGATTACGTATGTGTGTGCACATCAGTATCTGATAACTTGTTTGATAATTTGTTAAATAAATGATTGATGTGTGCTCATTTATATTTGTATAGTAAGTCCTCACTTAACGTCATGGTTAATAAGTGAAACGATGTATGGCAGGTCCTCAGTGTGGTTTCATTCAATGTTGTTTCATTATAACTTTTGTTTTGTTTTTTGAGACAAGGTCTTGCTCTGTCACCCTGGGTAGAGTGCAGTGTTGTCATCATGGCTCACTGCAACCTCCAACTCCTAGGCTCAAGCCATCCTTCCTGCCTCAGCCTCCCGAGTAGCTGAGACTACAGGCCTGTACCACTGCGCCCCTTTGTGACAATGAGAAAAAAATTAGTTTAGTTATTTGTTGTTTCACAGTCGCAGTTTCCAAGAACCTATGGACAACATTAAGTGAGAGCTTACTGTATAAAAATTCTGTTTTGAACATTTTGAAAGTGATAACATATCATCCTGCTCTTGCCATAGCCTTGGTTCTTCAGATAAAAATTACCGAACCCAGACGAAGTAGAGTCAACTTGCATACTATGGCAGCACTGAGATTTCTGACCTGGATTTTGTCTCCAGATGTGTGTCCCACAGTCTCTCATCTCTGTTCCTCTAAACAGAAAGGTGGTTTATGCTCATCCCTGCCTTGGAGGAGCCAGGTGTGTTGAAGTTGTCCCACCATCACCCTCCTGCCATCAGTGGATGAGGGCTGGACTTGGAAGGACCCAGCACATCTGGCTGTTGGTGGGGCAGCTGCTATGAACAACCGGGAGAGGAGGGACAGAACAATGGGACCAGGCCCCTTCCCTCTGCTCCTCTGTTCTGTTGCTGGACATGATTTCTAGAGAAAACCCCACCTCTGTGTGCAAAGAGCAGAGGGTCCTTGAATGGCCCTCTCCAGGGTCCATGGCTATTCCAACAGATGCCAGAATTTTACATGTGTGTAAATTTTTCTGTCATCATGTAGGCAGAAGACCACAGGTGCTTCCCGGGAAGAAGTATACTAAAAACCATTTGTGTTTTTTCATTGTAAATATGTAACGAATATCTTGGACCCTATTTCTATACATGTAATAGTGACACTTGTTAATTGCCATTCAGTTAGGCCAAGATGAATCTGTGTCACTGGTTGCTACAGCTTGCAGTCATTACTTTTTATCTAGGTCATTATTTTGTGTAAAATAATGGCTCCTGTTCCTTTGACAAGTAGATTCATCTTAGGATGAGATGGTAATTAACTCATTTTGTCATTGTACCATCACACAGGGTAAGCTCATATTCTTCTGTGCATATTAGAATGAACTCAAACCGATTAGAATTTTTTTTATAAGAACAATGCCCTAGTATTATTTTTCCACCAAATGTTTTAAATTAGCAGAACCTCTGGATAGAGGACATAGATAGGAGAGAGAAAAGATTTTATTATTTCTCTCAATTAGGAAAAATAGAGTCATTTGTGGCTGTGTCATGTAAAATTACCTAAAGAGGCATAATTTACGGCCCCTCCCCACGGTGACTTTTCAGAGGCTGAAGGAGCTATGTAGAGATGACTCTGTCCTCTCAGCGTGGTCTTCGGATTTCTCTGAGCGCTTTGGCTGGTCCAGTGAAATCCAGGTTACTGCATTTTGTTTTCCCTGCTGTGTCCTGTGCTCCATCCAACTGGCCCTTACATAAATTACTTACCATGGGCCACAGAGCCCTTCAAATGCAGAGTTATGGGCAGACTTGGAGAGACTTGCTTGCCAAGACCTACAGCCCAGTGCTCAAGGGATGGAGAGTTTTGAGACTGTGGGAGGGGCCAGGTGCTGCCAGAATTCTTTTGGGACGAGGGCTCAGAGCTCAGTGTATCAGGTACATCGGGAACCTGCCCGTGTGGCTCGCAGGTCATTGGGGCCCTCTGGGGTTTCCCATTGTTCAGAGTTCCTGGAGGATTGTAAAGAAGGCAGAGCGGTACAGAGTGAAGAGCCTATGTGCTCATTTTCAAATTGCTGTACATTCTTTGGAGTTTCTTGGGAAAGCACTTACATGTTTGGAAACCACTTTTAAGTTTTTAGCGTTGTTGCACACGTTTTTCTGGTGTGTGCTTGACAATCATTCCATTCGAGGGGCCAGACTGGCAGTGATATCCCCCTTCTAGACACAAGGAAACTGAACTCGGAGGGGCTGAGGGCTTTGCCCAAGGGATGGGACTGCTAGATGAGGGAGCCTGGGTCGGACCCTCCGTGGGGGCACACGAATGAGCAGCACGGGACTTTGGAGCAGACAGAAGGTTCTTTGGCTGGGTGGGCTGGGGAGGGCTGTGGGGAGGTGTGGTGGGAATGAGGGCTCTGCAGGTGAGGGACTGACCCTTGAGGAGGCTGAGGGCGAGGCGGGCCGTGCCACTGCCGCTGTGGACAGGAGCGTGGAATGAAGGCCAAGGCTAAGGAAGAGCCAAGTCCTGTCTGGCTCAAGCGTGGGATGGACGAAGGCAGGAAGCCTGTTCACGGTAGGGTTCTTTTGATTACATGGAGCAGAGCCCTACTCAAGTGAGCTCAAGTGCGTCAGGCAGGTGTACTATAAGGGTGCAGAGAACAGCATGGAGCCCCAGGGCAGAAATACAAAAAAAGAGCAAAAAAAAAAAAAAAAAGAAAGAAAATTGGTGTCTCTCTCTTTCTCTCTCTCACTCTCTCTCTCTCTCTCTGATATGCTGCTGGCCCGTTTTATGTATCTATAGGTTTATTTAAATTCAAAATGAGGTTTTACTGCACAGAGGGAATCTCCCTTACGTGCCAGGCGGTGCTGTGCTGAAGTGCCTTATGTGCAGTGTACCCTGAACCCTTCTCACGCCCCTGTGAAGGCTTCTCCCCACTTGACAGCTCAGCACAGAGAAACTACACAGTCTTCCCAAAGGTTTAACTGAGCGGCAGAACTGGAATCTGGACCCAGCGACCGCGTCCATGGCCATTTGGCCGTGCTGCCTCTTCTACGTAGTCTGTGTCTGTGGGTACTGACGCTGAGCTTGGGCACAGGAGGCAGTGGGCGTGACCCGTGTCTGGTACGGAGCTGGGTTTTGCAGTGCCTTGAGGGCTTCCCCTCAGTGGGGGCTGGGGCTCCGGGCCTTGTTGCCCAGGTTCTGCTGATGGAAGGTGCCTCATCCTGCGGGCAGGGGGTGGGGAAAAGCCACACTGTCTGGTCCAGGCAAGACTTGGGGGCCTTTGCCCTCGGGCCCTCAGCTCTGGGCTCTATTCTGAGATTCACTCCCTTTTATGATGGAGCTATGAGCCCTGGCATAGTTCACGCTTGCCTTACACTGGGCCGCTGAGCCTTTGACATGAAAGCAGTTGAGGAGGCCAGGGCAGACCCCTGCCTGGCCCTGTGGGGGCAGGAGGCGTGGTCAGACACTCCATGACCTGGGTCAAACTAGATGCACTGCCTTTCCGAAAACCAAATGATGCTGCTTATGCTTTAACCTAAAGAAAGGAACCCGACAGATTATCTATTAAAACCCCAATGGCTCCTTTTAATGATGCAAAATATCCTGGATTTCCAGGATGATGAGAAACTTTGCCTGTGGTATATAAATGACTCATCATTCACTTTCTGGCTGATTGTTGAGTATTCAGAGCCTCATTTCTACAAGAGCAGTGCAGAGAGTCTAATTTTAATTAGTGCAAGATGCTGATGCAGAATGAAAAGAAAATTATGTTAAAAAGGCTTCCCTGTCCTCACTGCACCCCCACCCACCCCCAAACTAAGAGAATGGTGACATTTAAAAGAGGCAAATCTGGTGATGGGTGGGCCTGGGGGAGCCGTGAAGGCAAAAATCGGGGTGTCATCCCAGCAGTGCGTGTTCCCTCAGTGTGGAAGACCATGAGCTGGGGGCTGGCACAGGCCTCGCTGAGGGCCGGGGGTATACTGCTCACTGCTGTGTCTTCAGGACTTAATAAATATTTGTCGAGCTAGTGAGTGAATTAAAAGAGAAATTCAGAGGAAGAATCATTAAAACTTTGTGTCACTGACGGGGAGAGAGGAGCCTAAGATGACATTTGGGTACATCAGGTGTGAGGTAGGCTGATTTGTGAGGACGGGGAACACACAACATGGGGAGCCATGAGGGGCAGAGGTAATGTGATTGGTGATGGTCCTGTAGAGACGGAAGGGTCGGGGACACTCAGGGAACATTCCAGAAGGCAGCTGTGGTTGTTGGGCTGGAACTCATGAATAGGCTGGTGTGGAGATGCTTTGTCTGAGGGGCTACACTCAGAGGCCCTCAGGGGCCAGGCAGGTAAGGACAGCAAGGAAGCCGTCACGTGGGTGGGCGGTACCACTTGGCATCAGCTCCTTGTAGCCTGGTGGAAATATGGCCCCAGTATCACAAAATCTCACGTCGTTTGGTTGAGCAGTTGGTTTGCTTTGTTTTAGAGAAGTTAAAATGTTTCTGTTTCCCTGTGAAGTTTCTTGGTTTTTCAGTGTGAGCAGATCAGTTTAAAAGACTGCAGGATCTAGACCAGCATGTCTCAAACGCTCTGTGGTGCAGGACCAGTCTTCTCCCAATTCACTGTGGAGGGATACTTCTGTAAAGTCCAGAGAAGAGGAGAGAGAAAGAACTTTTACAAAGTAGGGGGAGAAATGGAAAAGTGTGACATTACAGATTCTGTGGGAAGAGCATGTTGCAATAGAGATTGGAGAGTAGTATCAAATGCAGGGAAGAGGTTAGGTATGAAGGGCACACTGGGTTTGGCCACCAGAGTCCCTTGAAAAATCTTCAAGAGCCATCGTTGTGATGTGGAATGGACAGCCTTCCTGCTGTGGGTTTAAGAGTAAATGTGTTTAGAAGGAGAGAGAAGGAGTTGGTTTGTTTTATTAATAAATCGGAGATTTGAGCACATGTGAAAGCTAAAAGTAACCAGTACAGTGGGGGAAGTTAATGGACCTGAGAGGTGATAAAAGATGGAGGCAGGTCTGGGTGGGGCAGGCCTCAGAGGGCCGTCAGCCTTCCTCTGAGGCTGGGGGAGGAGGGAGAGGAAGGTTACAGGCTTAGATGTTCCTAGTGGAGGAAAAATGCAGAGCTGCTGCCCGGAGGCCGCTGTTTTCTTATGAAGTTCCTCTCCCACCCTGGCCTCCCTTGATCCTCTGTCCTCCTGCTATTTTTATTGGCCTGTGATCTTCCTGTTCTGTCCAGGGAGGTTAGCTGAAGTTAATTTAAGCCTGAGGGAAGGGAGGGGGTCATCTGCTTGTCTTGATCACTCCCCAAAAAAGGAGATACATTCTTGTGCTTCATTTTTTCCCTCTGCAGGAATCCACAACCCAGTACTGGTGGGTTAGGCTTCGCTCATGTCTCTTTGAACGGATCTTTGAGGGCCTGCTGCGTGGTAGTGTCTGGGAATACTGTGTGAGCTGGTCCAGGGAATGCCCCTGGTCCCGTGAAACCTAGAGTCCAGCCAAGGACACAGACGCGGAGCAGATAGGCACATGATGGATGTGTGACCACAAACAGGTGTGCGCTCTCAGGTGGATCACAGCAAGGGCCCCGCTGCAGGCTGGCAGAGGCGGGAGAGTGCTCCAGGAGGAAGTGGTTGCACCGAGATCCGGGGCCAGCAGGGAGGGACGTGGAGGTAGTGGGCACTGAAGCGGCTTGGACAAGGGCTGTGGGGTGGGAGGGAGCCTGTTTGCTTGAGGGACAGAAAGGAGGACACTGTGTAGCTTACCTGCAGAGGACAGAAGGGTGAGTGAGAAGGGATGGGGCTCGAGGGTGAGCCAGGGTCACAGAGCAGAGCCCACAGGCCTTTATCCTAAGTGTAGTGGAAAGCCATTGCGGGGTTTAAGGAGCAGCTGGAGAATGATTCCAAATTTACATTTTGGAAAAATCCACTTGGCTGCAGGGGAGCGTCTGGACTGGGGGCAGGAGTGGATGTACTTAGGACCCTGTTGGAGTAGCTGTGGGTGCCTGGAGATTGTAGCTCAGCTTAGGTGGAGAGGCGGTGGGTTTAAGGAACACTGAGCCAGGCAGACCACCAGAGTTGTGTCTGGATGGGGCGACGAGGCGTGGTGGAGAGGGAGGGGACCAGGATGGTTTGGATTGTGCAGCTGGATTAATCGGGTTCTTTGCTGAGATAAGGATAACTGCAGGACAGGGTGGTTTCTGTGGTTCCGGAGCTCAGGCAGAGGTCTGGGCTGGAGATGCTGGCTGGCGGATGGTAGCTGAAACCGTGGTCATGGAAGAAATCTCCCAGGAAGAAAGGGAGGGTGTGAAGGAAGAAGGCCTCGGGTTGAGCCCTGGGGAATTCCAGAATTTACTGCTGAGCAGAGGAAAGAGACAGGAAGTCAGTGGTGAGAGAGATTGGAGGGAAACTAGGAAAGTGTAGGTGACGGAGGCCATGGGAAGAGGGTTTTCAGCAGGGAGGAGTTGTCTACCCTGTTGGTGTGCCCCTAAGGCAAATGTCAGAAACAGCCATTGCTGCAGTGGCCTTGAAGTCACTGGCAACCTCTGTGGAAACTGTTTTGGTGGCCTCTCCCCTCCCAGTAGATATTTTTGCAAGGCCTGATCCAACGTGTCTTTGGGTTACAATGAAAAACCACTGTACTTCACCCCATAGAACTATGTGTGTTCCTGTCTTATTGCAAGGATGCTTCTGGAGTTGGTTTTATTTATATATTTTTTTCATTTTAAAATTTAAGATGTTCTTTTTTTCCATGGGTTTGCACTATTTTATCTTCTTTGTTCTCCTTAATGTCATTTTTTATTAAGCAACTGAATTTTAATATCTGACCAGGAGATTAGAACGTGCCCATGTAAAACATAGCAATTTTATGTAATTTTTAGCATTTGGAGCACACACCACATGAAATAATAATAAAAGAACTCTAGTTAAATAAAAAAAGTAACTTGGTGTCCTTAAATATGTCATTGAGATGTGCACAGACCAGAGGAGTGGCCTGTTCTTGGCCCTGTGGACAGCGTGCAGCGGTAAGGCCATACTGCTTTGTGATCTCTGCAGAGAAATTGCCCCAAAATTGAGGAAACAGAAACTATTCTAGAGGCCAGTGGAGCAGGCAGGTGACTAGAGGAGAAGCAGAAGGTAAAGCGAGAGAGGTGGCAGCTCTGTGCCCAGGAATGCTTTGTTGCAGGGAGAAATTGGGCCTGGGTAGAACACGGACAGCTCAGGGTGACTTCCCAGCCTCATGGGATGTCCCCTCTGTTCCACTTGTTGGTAGGTAGTTGATGGTGCAAAGCTCATGTAACTTTGCCTGAGGCCTGATGTTTGGCTTGTGGTCAACCTGGGAGCTCCTGAAGGTGAGGGGCGAGTGGCTGCTTCTGGACCATGGGGCACCTGGATGTTACCTTGTTCCTACACTATTGAGATGGGTCCCTATTGAGGAGTCTGGCAGTGGATAAGCCAGGGTCACCACCAGGTTCTGGCTCCCATTGCCTCTGAACCATGCTCGCTTATGGCAGACGGTAATGTTCCTCTGTGGCTGAGGATGAAGCCAAAAGGGCTGAAGGTTTGGAGTTTCTTCCTTCTAAGCCAATGGATTTTGGTATGTGCCCTCCCTGGGATATTCCTGAGTAACAGCGCTCCTGTAGTCCAGTAGGTTTGGGAAGCACCACCTCACAAGCCCTCTTGGAGAGTCACAATGTTCCTTAGAAGAGTCAAGGCTCTGGAAAGGTCCACAACAAGCAACCTGTTTACTTAGTTTAACTTGGCATTTCTGAAATACAGTTTGAGAACTTTCCTCTTGCTTGTCTGCCTCCCCCCAAAACCTATCTGTATTATGGACCATACTTTGGAAAATGCACTAAATTAATGAGGAATCCATTGACCACTTGCCAACCATGGACAATCACAGGTAGTCACTGGAGGATGGGGTCAGTTTCTCCTCTTTTTATTTTTCATTTATTTTTAAAATTTTACTTATCTTTATTGTATGGTATGTATTTAAGGTGTACAACATGATGTTTTGATATACATAGTGAAATGGTTACTATAATTGGACAAATTAATATGTCCATCATCTTGCATAGTTACCTTTTATTATAGTAAGACCACCTAAAATCTACTTTCTTAGCAGATTTCCAGTATACATACAATGCACTGCTGTTAACTATAGTCTTCATGTTGTACATTAGATCCTCTAGCCTTACTCATCCTACATGTCTACAACTTTGTGCACTTTGACCTACATCTCCCCATTTCCCTCTCCTGCCCCTGGTAACCACTGTTTTATTCTGTTTCTTAATTTTTGATTTTTTTTTTAATTTCACATATAAGTGAGATCAGTATTTTTCTTTCTGTGTCTGGCTTATTTCACTTAGCGTAATGTTCCCCAGGATCGTGCATGTCGTAATTGGCAGGATCTCCTTTTTAAAGGCTGAATAATATTCCAGTGTGTGTGTGGGGGTGCGTGTGCCACAATTTTTTATCATTCATCTATTGGCAGGTTTTCTTCTCTTTTTAAAATGGGTTACTAGTACTGTCTCCAGCTGTACAGATTTGCCACAGGCTGAAGTTTCTAGTGCTTTATTGTATTTTCTTGGTTCCTCTAACAAGTCTTCCTGGCCCAGATGCTTGGTGTAACTGTGTTTTCTAATCCTTACCCACACCTCTAACAGAAGGAAGATTTGGAGCAGAGCAATTAAAAACTCCCTCCTCTCTTTTGTCCCTCTAGAAAGACATGTGCTTGGCACCTCTGCCATTCTTCCTGCTGCTTTAATAACAGACATAGCAACTCAGAGTCAGCAAAAACTAGGTCAATTGGATTTGTTGACAGCTGTGGAATCGCAGATAGCGTTTGCTCTGCTGTCTGGGCCAGTCTCAGCTAATCTGACCGCTGTCTCTTAAAAGATGCACTAGCTTCTCCCCACCCCCACCCCCTGCCCTTGCTGCTTTCTCATCTTTCTCCCCACTCCTGGACTTTTCCACCATAGCTGTTAATCAGATTTTCAAATATATCGATCTTTCCCGCTTTGATTTCACTTTCTTCTCCTCCCTAAGGTCTCTGATCAAAGTGACATTTTATTCCTTAGCAGGTCTGTCCAGTAGAAATATAATATGGATCACCTATGTATATTTTAAATTTTTGAATAGCCACGTTAAAAAAGTGAAGAGAAATTAATTTTTGTATTATATTTTATTTAACCCAATATATCCAAACTATTGTATTTTCAATATGTGGTGAGATACTTCACATTCTTTTTAGCCAACTAGGTCTTCAAAATCTGGTGTCATGTGAATCACATCTCAGTTCAGATGCTAAATTTTTAATAGTTAATGTGAAATATCCTACAAAATGAAGTTATGCTCAGCAGAAAAATATTTCATACTGCTTCGGTTTTTAAACTTAAATTAAAATTAATTAAAATTAAATAGTATTAAAACTTCAACTCCTTCGCCTCACAAGCCACATTTTAAGTGCTTGATAGCCACATGTGGCGGACAGCTTCTGTCTTGGACAGCATAGTTCTGTAGAATTCATGTATTTAAACAATTTTTAGTTTTCCATATTTTCTAAGTTGACACAAAACATTTGTGATTATGAGTCTTGTCAGCCACAGGGAAGGCGGAGCACAGAGCAGTGTATAGCGTTTATACCCAAATATTAATATAAAATAACCGAAGAAAATCTCCTATTTTCCCCATGAAAAAAATTTTAAAAACTGGTGCCAATTTTAACATACAACTTTTTAGGAATACATTTGAAATAATTAAATTTCTGCTTCGAATATTTTTAATATTAATTTAGTCTACGTGCATATGTTAAATTATGTAAAATGTATGAATTTGGAAATAGTGCTTTCCCTCATGTTTATGTCTCACAAAACAATGTTATTCCTATACTGCTTTTTTTTGTGCATCATTGCATTCAGCGTCTTTATCACCAGCATGATTTTTTTGGCCATCTCGCACAGGTTTCTAGCTCATCCTGTTTGCTTTCATCCAAATTGTTTGGGATTCAGCACTTTTAAAATTCATGAATGATGCTATCTCTGGAAACTATCCTAAGTCATAAGTGCTCATTTATTTAACATTAGAATAGTTGTTTTTTCTCCACCAGCTCATACGTGAATAAGAAATCTCCATAATGGAACAACTTACTCTGCATTGCTCTTAAAAAAAAAAAAAAGAAAGAAAGAAAGAAATCTCTTTTTATTGAAGATAACATAAATTCGGGAGCATGCATAAATCACAAGTGCACAGCTCAATGAGTTAGCACAAAATGAACACATCTGGGTAACCAACACCCAAGTCAAGAAATAGAAGAAGAGCAACAGCCCGAACCCTTCCTGTGGCTACTCCCACCATCCCCTCACCCCTGAAAGGAAACCTCTGATTTCTGACACCAAAGGGTGGCTTCGCCTGTCGGTATAAATGGCATCCTGTGCTCAACACTATCTCTGTGAGATTCATTCGTGTCACCGTGGTTTGTGAGTGTTCATCTGTGTATAGAATTCCCGAATTGCTTTTTAAAAGCTGTCTTTAAGGAGATTGCCTATTACAGCACTTCGAGTTCTTTTTCATGCTGTAGGAGTTATTTTACATTTTTGTTAAATGTATTTCCTTCCTTTAAAAAAATCAAGTCCATCGGATTACTTCAGGAAATATCCCAAACTAGCTTTGATTAATGTGTTTTCCCCAATAAGCATTTTGCTGTTTTCAAAATAAAGTGACTGAGAGAGTCCTTGTATTGTGAGAGATTTTGTAGAAGTATATAAATGTAACAAGCAATTCCCCCTTTTCTGAGAAATAACACTTTGGGGAGTGAAATCCAGGAGATACGCAGGTTATATCCAAGCTGTCTAGCGTATGAGTATTTATGGACTGTGGATTATGCATTGGATCATCACGTTGTAGTTACTGAATACGGGTCTAACTCTTGACAGTGGACATAATTTCTACGGTGCTTCTTTCCCCAGATGTCTGCTCGGCTAAAGCCTTCACTTCTTCAAACGTCCGCTCAAGTTCACCTTCTCAGTCCCTCCGCCTTACTCACCCATTTTTAAAGAGCAGCTTACCCCCTGCCAACCTCATATTTCTGATTCCCTTTAATCTGCTCTAGTTTTCTTTTAACTATAGTTCTTTTCACCTCTTAAGATACTTTACTATTTTTACTTAGTTATTGTGTTTATTGTTTCTTATCTCTTTTTTTCGTGCTGATAACAGCGTAGGTCATACAGTAGGTGCTCAGTGAATGTCCGTGGAATGTGAGAGCAAGAGCCCGTGTATTTCCAAGGTTTGCGGGGCGGGCATCAGAACCGTATAGGAACAGAGGCTTCGAAAGGGGATGCAGGGAAGATAAAGTGGACAGAGGGTTAAGACTTTTATACATTTTCTTTTTTCTGTAACTCACAGAAGCTTTTTTTAGTGTTTGGGGTGGTCGAAACTTGTTGAGTAAACCCTCCCTGGAAGTGACTTGTGAGGATTAGATGTCACCTGTTTCTACTTCATACTTCCCAGCAGACACGTTTACAAATATGGAATTTGCTGTTATCTCCAGGAAAGTTTCCAAAGTGATTTTATATATATATATAAACTTTTTATGAGCTGGAACATGTTTCGAGTGCTAATTATGCACTGTCAGTGAACACATGTGGCAGCTGACGGGTTTACAGCGCAGGTTGAACTTTCCTGTCTGCGTGTTCAGAGGTGCTGAACATCCCCCCTCCGTGAAGCCTCCTGTCTGCCAGATTTGTCTGGGATCCAGCACAGATAATGAGCGTGGGAATTTGGACTGTGCTCGCGGCATGCAGAGGGTGGGGTGTCTCAGCTGAGAAGGGGAGTTTATCCTGGCAGGCGGATAGGCTGCCTGCTATATCTTCCCCTGACACTGGAAGGTTTCATTTTATTGCTTGCGATTATGTGGAATCTTTTCTGAGGGTTTTGAGAATTAGCGTGACAGGATTACAGCCCACGTAAGGTTTTCCCCTTTTCTGCCTTTGGGAGAATTCCCACTTGGAGGGCCAGATCCCATTAGGATCCAAGTGGTGTTGAAGGTGGCTGGAGAAAGCACCTGGACACCACCAGGTGCCCTGTTACTGAAACTGACTTGCCTCCTGGAGGAAAAATCTGGAACTTTAAAAGCCCCATTTCAGAATTTCCTCCTGATTCCAATGAAGGAAACCTGCTACCTAATAACTTAGGTAGCCATTTGGGCAGGGCACTTCCCTTTGTCCAATTCTTGGTTTTCTTTTCTGTAAAACACGGCTTTGCACTAGAATGATAATCTCTAAAGTTGCCTATAGCGCCAGTATTCCATGATTCTATGACCAATCCAGCTTTTAAATGACTTCCCCCTTATTATCAAAGAGCCTTCTCTGATTAGTTTGGGTTTATGATGGTGACACGCTGAGTTTGGTACCATAGGCTCTCATTTTGTGAATTTTGCTGGGCACATCTTGGTGTCCCCTCTGCTCTTCACCCCATACAGTGATGTTTGTTGATTTCTTGGTAACTGCTTTTGTCTCCCCCCTAACTAACAACTGGAACTGGAGCTCAATATAAGGGTTATTATTTTTACAAAGTTTTTTTTCTTTTGTCTTTTAAGGTTAAAAATAAACGTTGCCTTCTGACATTCCAGTGGAAAAAATCTGTTGTGAGGAAAATCTCTAAACTTTATATGATTCATTTGTTGGATCACTTTTGACTTCTTAAGTGTTGAAGAGAATGAAAGATAGGATAGATTACCATTATGGAGGTGGTGCTATTATCTGTAGAAGTGCCCCGAGATGTGTATGGTGGACAGAAGGCCTAAGTGTTAATATTTGAATAACTCATTATTATAAATTTAGCCTAAGCAATGGTGAAAATAGAATTAAACCAGTGTTTACCATCCAATTAATTACTTCCCAGTCTGCATCTTCATTCTGTTAGCCTGATAGCAGCATTCCTAGGTTTGAAAAGGTACCTGGGGGAGGTGGATAGTAGGGATGCTATTGATGGGGGAGGTAGGGGCTTTATTAATGGGGGAGATAGGGGTATTATTGGTGGGGCAACAGGGATGTTATTGATGGGGTCATAGGGGTAGCAGGAATATTATTGGTGGGGGTGATAGGGGTCTCATTGGTAGGGTAGTAGGGATGTTACTGGTAGGATGGTAGGAATGTTATTGGTGTGGGTAGTAGGGGTGTTATTGGTGTGGGTGGCAGGGACGTTATTGGTGCGGGTAGTAGGGATGTTATTGGTGTGGATGGCAGGGATGTTATTGGTGCGGGTAGTAGGGATGTTATTGGTGTGGGTGGCAGGGGTGTTATTGGTGTGGGTGGCAGGGGTGTTATTGGTGTGGGTGGCAGGGGGGTTATTGGTGTGGGTGGCAGGGGTGTTATTGGTGT